>JAUZNJ010045638.1:0-91820 GCA_034780135.1 Jordanella pulchra | reverse complement strand
TGACATGCGATGCAATAATTGTTTCGTTTTGTGTCCTTTTCCCATGATACTTCAGACCAGTGTCATAAACAGATGATATCCTTTGTTGAAGAACTGATCTACTGTGTCAGCCATTTCCATTATTCCTCCAATGGTCTTACGACCAGTTTTAAAGTTATTTCTTTGTAAGATGGTGCAGACCCTGTCTCTTTCTCAACATTAATATTTGATGCAGCTTTCCGCCTGGAAACAGTGTGACTGTCCTCTGCTGATTGGTTCTCTGTTTTAGAGAAATGGAAACTCAATGTTCTGATGAATAAACTGAATAGATCCTGTAAAAAACATATACATTTATTTGATCTGTTTAAGAATGTAAAGATGTTTTGATTAATGACCTTTAGATCCACTATGCAAAAAAAGGAACAGCTAAAACACAGATGGCCTCCTCTGCTGCTTATTAAAATGTTCTTTTACTTGCAAAAAAAGTCTAACCTTTGTGAATTTAGCATCCTGTAGTCTCAATGGTACGTATATTTCCTGCAGGGTATCTGTGTTATTCATCCACCACCATTTGTATAACAGACACACAGCTGGAGACTGGGAGCCTGAATCTCCAAAGGGATGCAGGTCTGCATTAGGTGAAAACAAAGTGAAGCAGTTTTTAAAGGGAAACAAAAATCGGATATTTGTTGGGTTTTTTTTCGTCCTCAACCATCATGAACTGATTCAAATTCCATTATTATCTATTATTAGGTGGATCTTTTTGATTTGCTGACAAATAAATCAGGTTAAGGACTTCTGATCAAACCTCATGGAGCTGCCAAGCACGTTTCCTCTGTCGTCTATAAATATTAGAAGTCTTCTGTGAAATGTAGCTTTGGATGTGCTCTCTGGCTGACTGTACTTCAAAGGGAATCTGTTATGGAAGCTGCATTGTCACATGGATGAAAAAGTCTACCAACTAAGGTCTTTAGTGAAATAAAACAACTAGTGTAAATTTGATGTAAAAAACAACATAATCAGAAATGTAGTTTCTAAAAAAAACAATAATCTTTTCTACAAGAGTTTTTCTTGCTGTAAATGTTTATATCATGAATTTGTTCACTGGACAAGCAGATCTATCTGATTCAGTTGAATCTTTAGCTGAGTAAAGCAAGTAGAACATCATCCACAGATATTGTTTTATAAAGCAAAGTTGTCTTAGCAGCTCTTCTTTCTAAATAGTATGGCTGATAAGATATTTAAGATATAGGGAAAGAAAAAAATACAGAGGAATAAAGAAAATAACAACTTTATCCTCAGTTTTGATTAAGATAATTTGTACATTTGTCAAACTAAGATGTGTGTTTTTGATTCCTCATTGTCCAAATTCTTTTTCAAAACAAATAATTCATATTGTCTAAGCAGCAATCTGTGCAAATCTTTGGACTGAAGACATAGAGTTTTGAATTATTTTCACGCCTCCTTTGATCCATCTAACTCACCAAGCAGCATTGTTCTTTGTCCAGATGTGATATTGTGTTTCCTGTCATCTCAATCTTTGAAATGTTTTCCTTCTATCCTCGCACTGAGTTGCTTATAACACAACTCGTCCGATTAGTGTCACCTGTAACATTAACTCTGTGGACAAACACCTTGCCTATGCCTTTGTAATCCAACTTGAGATTCAATCATTTGCAGAAAAAAATAATGCTTTTCTGCTTTGGATATCTGCTTGCTATTCAGCACCTATTTGAGCTTCCCTTTCAAGGTGCAATGAGTTTTAGCTTTATGGTTTGATGCTCTAAAAACATCAGCCACATTCCAGAGAAAGAGCTTTGACTACAGAGAGTATATAAGTGCCTGTGGCTGCAGCATTCATTTACCATTCGCTTCTCCCTGCTTTCTCGTCTCTCTATCCTGTCAGTTTGCTGTACCTCATATACATTCAGCAGGGTTAACTGGGGCAGTGTGTATGGATTTTCTACAAACTGTCTGCTATTGCAGTCCAAAGATATACATTTTAAGCTTTAAGCATGAGCACACAGCGATTTTTTTTTTTACACATAAGATGATCTGTAAAATTGCTAAGAAAACTGGAACCTAATTTTGAACAAGAGCAAGAAGAGCACAAATCTTTTACATGAGAGTAGTTACAAAGTTGGCAATGAGGAGTGTTTATGCTTCAGGCTTCCTGCGTTCAGATATTCCCAGTTAGGCGTGTGTGTGTGTGTGTGTGTGCGTGTGTGTGTGTGTGTGTGTGTGTGTTTAAACAGGATATAAATAGAGCTGCTCTACTATCAGGGAGCAGTGCTATAGGGTAGATGGCAGTCGTGTTGTGTTCCAGCTTAACCTTTGTCCTGAATAGGCCCCACAAGCTCGGACATAAAATCAATATCAGGATCAGCTTTATTTTCCAAGTGTTTGCACAAAAACAAAGAATATATCTTTGGTTCCACTTTGATTCCTGAAATATTGCAAAGACAGTAACAATCAAGGCTTTTCTGTAAAACATTCTAACGTGTGCTTTTGTCTTTCTGTGGCAATGTTTGATCCGTCATGGATGTCATTTTTCATCTGAGCTTCAGGTTGCATTAGAACCCACAACAGAGATACCTTATGAATCCCAAAATACAGGGTGAACTATTCGCTTCCTTTCTTTCCATTCCAAAATAATTGTTGCTTTATTGCTGCTTCTAGGTTTCATTTAAACCAAACAAGATCAAAAAGCATCATTAATGACGAGGAGACGTGAATCATTGAGAATCAATCCTGCCAATTATATTTCTTACTAACAGTCCGGTTGAACTTTGTTCCAACTGTGTTGATTATCTGTATTTGCGTTGAAATTCAGCAATTAATTCATAGCTAGCTGAGGGGAAAAAAAACAAGTATTAGAGTGGATTTTCACTTTAAAATTGATGTTGACAAGAAATGTATACATTTTCTGAGAACATTATTTCATTTTGCCACATAAGCTTGGAAAGTTCAGTTTCACATTCAGTTTAGGCAACTGGATGTGAAGTTTTTTAAAAGTAGTTTCACTTCTCATTCAAGAGGCTTCTTCAGTTCCAACTGATGTTAGGGAGCAATGAGATAAATATATTGTAGGTGTAACAAAAGAATGACACTGGGTTTGAAAGAGGTGGGTCAAAGAAGCCATCTTTGTTAACCTGGAAAAAACATCCCTTAACAGAGGAGGTGGTCTCAGACATAACTTGTCACCCACTTGCAAAGTACTTTTAGGAGCCATACCCAGAACATCCACCTCCCACCTGCCCTCATTTCACACTTCAAAGAGGCATGTGACCGAAACCATTCTGATGAGGAAGGTAACAACCCATCAGAACCTCCCTAACTACCATCAACACCCTCAGGTGCTCTCTATGGGCCTTGCAGTAGGAGAGATCAAAGCCAGCTTTTGCTTCTTTTCTTCCCCTCCCCTGATTATTTTGTTACACCTACAGTTTATTAATGTCAATCCTCCCCAGCATCAGTTAGAACTGAAGAAGCTTCTTGGATGAGAGATGAAACGTCTTCTGGAAAAGTTCATGTCCATTTATCTAATCTGAACTTTTCAATCTAATCAATGGCCTGGATCACTGAGAACCTTCACAGATATTTTGCCATATAAATAAGCTGGTTTAAATATATAGTGTAAATTCATTTATCCTAAGTTACTACATCGCATATGTAGTTGGAATGTGTGAAAATGTAAATACGTTTGAAGACTTTCGCAACACACTATGACTGTACCAGATGCCAACATTAAACTCTGCTGCATTCTGAGGTAGAAGCCAAATGTTCACTGATTGCAGTAAAAACAGGAAATCATTTCAATTGGAAGCTGCAAACAATCTTCTGTAATAACTTTCTGATTTAAACCTGTTTAGTTTAGATTCGGGTGGTTCTGAGAAAGGCCTGTGAATGATAAATGTTATGGCGAGCTGCTTTTACAGAGAACATCTCTGAAACAGAAGGCAGGGGTTGATGATCCGATCACGTTGTTATTTGTTACTGAATTATAACAACATCTCACTGAACAAACATGGCAAGCATGAAGCACCTTCCAACATTATGCATTTATACTTCAAACAACCAGGCAACGTCTCTGACAGTTATTTCCAATTACTGGTAATTGTGGTTTTGCTACATGCATCCAATAAAATAACTTGCTGCTAGCAACCTTCTGAGCGGCTTTCCTCCATAAAACCTGACAATACAGATGTCGGCTGAGCAGCTCTGCAGGGAGAAGTGCCTGCATGTCAGAGGTAATTACACTTCTCTGCAATAAGAAATACAGCTGCTGAATAAAACAAAAGCGCAGCACTATTACATTTACTTCCCTCAGCTCGACACTGTGCACCTCTGAAGCTGCAAAACACAATAAACCATGTTCTCAGCTGAGTGATCAACTTCATTTAAACGAAAATGATGCAAATCCAACAAATAATTTTCTTCTGTGTTTTGCTTAATGAAGTTTTTTTGTTTTTCCAGATATTGCCTGGTATCATAGACTATTTTTAACAGCTATTACTGCCTCGTTATGAAGGACTGAGTCTGATCTTGTTTTTGTGCCTGGGTTAAAACAAAAAAAAACCCCTTCTAGTCAATTACTGACTGGGATATCTGAGCTCTCCAACTTCAATTACTGCACAGAGATGTTCGGAGCTTCCACCTTCTTTTTAGAAATCAAAGAGATGAGAGGATGAAGCACTTCAGTAGCAGATTTTCTAAGGCAAGACCCTGCAGATGATCCCTTTCATTATCTCTGCTTATTTCTTTTAAGTCAGCTGATAGTTGTAAGTAATTATGTTGTTACACTTTTAACCTCCTTTGTCTTTCATACGCTTTTCTGATAATTTATCGTTACATAACTGCTTGTCTTTCTATAAGCTGACACTATATCAGACTAAACTGTATATCAGTGGGGTTAAAACGTGATCAGCCAGAGCCCTCATCTTCTGACAGTATGGCAGAAATTAGAATAGTTAATCAATTGTAGTGCAATTAGACACAGTGGTGTCTTTGAAACATGTACTTCTATCAGCTTCAATGATTACGACTTACAAGTAGTGAAAATCCAAAATAGATGGATGGATATAGTAGACAGATAAGCATGAAGATTTACCTCAAAATAAAAGCACTCAGTCAGGGATCCTTTCAGTTCTTCCTCTTGCTGCTTCTGCTCTTTTGATCATTCTTTTTCCTTCCACTCAACTTTCCTTTACTGTGCTTGCAAGCAGAACTCATCCTTGTGATTTACCTTATTTCGGCCATCTACCATGTTGAGTATGTCAAGTAACTATAATGTCAGTATCTATTTTTAGAAGTACATGACAAATCAAAACTTTTTAAAAATCTGTTGTCTTATGCTATAATCCTCTGAGAAACTTTATTCAGATTGTTTATTAACTTAAACTCAATCCATTTAAATGCTTAAAATACCCTTTGTGTAACAGCCTGTTTATTCAATATTAGACTTTTTGTATTTATTGCTGAAATAAATCAACTTTTGCAATGATATTCTAATATATTGAGATTAAAGGAACAAGTAATTGGGTTATTATGATCCAACATTTTATTTCAGACACATTTTACAGCTTGGATTTTCATTTTAAATCGTATTGTCTTATGCTGAAATGAATCGCAGATACCCAATGACACTATTGTTTGGAATGATTAATATATTGTAACAGTAAAATACTTAACTGTGCATCTGAATATACAACATCACTGACAACAACTGAAAAAATATATATACAAAAGCTCATGGATCCAAATACTCCAAAAATGTCAGTTTTTTCAGCATAAATAAAATGGTCGGCGTTTCCGTTCGTCGTTGTTCACATAATGTCTTCTCCCTGATAGAAACTTGAATCCTGTTCACTCATACTTCTCATTTTAAAAACAAGTTACATGTAAAAGCAGGATCACACACATGAAGCTGGAGATGCGGCAACAAAACAAGACATTTTACAGTAAGAAAATTTACAAAATGATTTTCTACTCAGCAATCTTTCACAGCTTTTTTTTTTTTTCGTACAAAGGCCCAGAATGGTGAAGAAAAATAATTAAAAAAAAGAAATCCAGCAGCAGAACATTATAAATATAATGGAGTTTACAGAAGAGCAGGCGTGTTTTCAAATCAACAAGAAAAAGAAAAAAAAAATCACAAGTAGTTCATGCAAAACTAACTGAAACTTGACAGTTTTCTACTGTAAGATAGTTTAACCATAAATCTTAACAGAATCCTAAAGGCTTTTTCTCCTTCACCTGAAAAGAAGTTCATAATATGACCCAAATCATGGATTGACATCATCCATCATGAATCAACCTGACAGCAAACACTGATGCAGCATTACATCATAATTTGAACGTTTCGATTTCATCTGATGCAATCTGTGAGAAACAGTAACTGATTTTGTCATAAAGATGATTTCATTCATTTAAAGTCAGAAAACTCTAATTATGACTTAATGAAGCTTAGCAGTAGAAAAAACATCACAGAGCAAATTCCTAAACAAAATGTTAAGACTACAACAATGCTTTATTTAAAAGAAAGAAAAAAAAACTGCATTAAATACATTCAAGCGCTTAAAAAAAGAATTGATGCAGCCCGAATGTGAGATGAAACCAAAAAAACTCTTCAAGGCTTAGAAAGCCTTGAAACTGTGTGTAGATGCAATGTTCCAAACAAGGGACAGCAGCAGCAGAAAACCCGAAAAAAAACGAGAAATCTGGAGACGGATGATGACGCGATTTTCCTTAAGCTCAAACTACAGACTTTGCTATGAGATATATGGATGCAAAACATCATAGGAACTGTTGGATTTCAAGTTTTCCTACTACAGTATTTCTGTCATTCAAACAGGGATTTGTAAACATTATTCAAGTCATAAAACCAAAAAAAAAAAAAACATTCCTACATTCAAATCCCTTTTGTTTCACAGAATCTTGTCCGGTTTCTATGAGACTGCAGCTCAAGTGCAAAACCTAATTTCCTTCATGATTAAAACTAACCCTGTTTCCTTTTTTGCTCATTAAACCTTTCGGACGGATCGATAACCTGCATGCTTTGGGGGGAGGGCCTCAACAAGTTAACGTTACACAAATGTAAGTGAGCTTTTCTTCCCTTCACAATAACATTAGTGCAACCCGAAAAAGTGAAAACCACTACAAAGGAGATCCAGAAATGTATGAAATATAAACAGAACAAATAATCTTAAACAGCAGCTCCCTAAGTCACTATTTTAAACATATTCTATTTGTTAATCAATAGCAAACAAAATGGAAATAAAATTGATAACCCTGTCCTTACGTAACCTTCATAATCAATTGTGCAACCCACATTTTGTTCCATAAATACAACTCAATAATTCAATAAATACTGACATCGACAGAAGGCCTGTAAAGCTCTGCGGCTCTTGGAGAAACAACAACAAAAAATGCCCAAAAAATGAAAAAAAAAAAAACATAAAAACAGGCCAGGATGGAGTGATTTGTTTTAGATATCAGGTAAAATTTCCACTATGACTTTGTACGTTTGAAACATTCACCTGATTATATACAAAGACCTGTCTAAGTTTAAACTCTACTTCAAATATACAACTAAACTTATGTCCTAATTTGTGACTGAAGGTTTTGTTTCCTGTTTTTCAGCTGGTTTTAAGAGATCAATGTATGAAATATTTCTAAGTGTGCCATAAATAATGTACCTTTTAAAGGCGCTTAGCTTTTGTGAGTCATAAATACAGCAGAGGATTCTCCTTTTATCGCTGCCTTTGTATTTATAGCTGTTGTTAAAATATTCATTTCTCTTTTATTATGTAGATTATGTCTCTGCTGCATAACAGCATCACCGTTGTCACTTTTGTGGTTTAGAAGTTGGTGCTGTTTGCATGATCTGTGTAATTGAACTGATTTTCTCTCTGACTAAAGTTTACCTACAGTTGTGTTTGATGTTTACTCATCCTAACTTCGACCAGGAGTCGATCTCTACGTTCTTATTTCGCTCCTTTACACTTGTGGCTATCTCTACTGGATCATTGGGTCATCATTAGGTGAGGTCAGAGTCGGGACGCCAACAAACGTCTTGGTTTTGTCTTCGCTCTTGGTGATGGCGTTGTCAGACACGGTGGTGAAGGAGAGGTGGTCGTGCTCCAGAATGGCCATGCGGTCCTGCGGCTTCTCCTTCTTCAGGTAGAACATCTTCCTGAGCTGCTTCAGCTGCTGCAGCTCGCAGAAGGTCTCCAGCACCACCAGCATGACTATCAGACCCAGAATAAGGTAGACTGGAGAAAGAGAAAGGTATCAGTTAAAACACGCAATGAACGAATAATTCAATAATGAGGCGTTAGAGCAGGATTTATTAATGTCTGCTGAAAAGCAGGTTTATCTCAATAATTGAATGAACCATTAAAACATCTGTTTGTTTTTAAATTTGTTTTCTTTGATTACATTTAATACATTTTAGCTTACAACTAATGGAAACCTAAAAACCCTTTGCAAAAAAATCGGAATTTATTATTTCTACCGATTTTAGATCACTGCAGTAAAAGCAACTGAATGAGGTGCGGCGTGGAGAAGGTCGTTAAAGAAGCTCAGGTTGCTTTAATGGCTGATATCATAGAGTCTTTCTTCTTTCTCTTGACAACAGATAATCAACAGATAATCCCTCATTGGGTCTCAAGAAGTTTGGACTTTGTTGCCCTTTCAACTCCTCCTCCATGGTGTTGTTTTTTTTTTTTTTTTTAATGAAATGCAAAACTGACGTCCATACAGGTATATCAGAAATCAGTTTCCCAGTAGAGGATTCATATTCTGAGTAGGTGCTCTTCTCTTTGACAGTGTAGAGGCTGACCATGGCCGCAGTGTAACATGTCTGTATTTAAAAAGTTTTTTTTTTTTTATGATATTCTTGCATTCTGTGAAGCATATTTTGTTTTTCTGTAAGTCATACTAACAAAAACGAACAGAAACAATCACTTGAAATTAGTAGTGAAGGTTTCTGACTGATCATCCATTGATGAACGATTTTGAGTGATACTGATGTGTTTTGGGGTTAACCGACCCGGTCAGTTATTATTACATCACAAGAGAGCTTCAATATCGAATCGTATCTTAAAAAGCATCATCAGTATTAATGATGCAATAAAAACTTCTCAAATAACTGCTCTTACATATAAATCAAGGTTTAGAGCACTAAAAGCGGGTGATTATTAAACCAGCAGAGATAGATAAGTTCAATAGATAAGTTTCACATTGAAGTATCTGCAGAAATCTTCCAAAATTAGGAAGATCATGGCCAATAAACTGATCAGCTGATCAATCAATGCACCCCTACCTGAAATACGTCACTCTGTGGGTGTTAAATCATAGTATATATTTTATAGGCCTCACTTTTTACTAAAAAAACCTTTCGATGAGGTCGAAATTTTACTGCCATGAACAGGTAATCTTTAAGTTATTATTATTATTATTAATCGGTTTCATATTGTTTTACAACTGAGCTGTTCCACAATCTTTTAGGCACTGCTGAAATATTGTTATCCTGATGCTGTAAAATAATTTGCTGAAGTCACAAACACAAGAGGGCAGCAGTAAGTAAGCTATGAATTTACTAAAGAAGCAAGGGCGTGCCTTTGAGTGTTTTTAGAGCTCTAAGTCTGTTTTCAGGTGTGTCCATGAATACATTTTTATTACTTTCATGTTATGGAAACTCTGAGTGTGAGGAAAAAAAATCAAGCATTTGTTGTAATTACAAGGTTTTCATCAACATTTCTATGAAAGTGAGAAGTTCCTGCTGTCTGTGTGAGTGAGAAATGAGCTATGCTTGTCAGAAATGAAAACATCCCTATTGTTTGTTTAAATACAAGTGATGTCAGTTTGTACAGTTTTTCTGGTTTAGCATAAAGAAAGCTTTTACAACTGAAGCTGTTTTTGCAAATAAGTCCGTTCTGTTGGAGACATTTTTCTTTTTTATCCTCCTACTGACTGACACATTGTTCCTGGTGACTGACGTCACCTCTCTGGCTGCAGCGCATCGAACGCCCACGTCACACATGTCGGAGACTGTTCACTACAGCAGCTTCTGGCTTTCACACACACCCGCAGCGTTTCATTCAAGACATTATTATTATTACTGCATAGTTAATTTTGATGCTGCAGAGGTTACTGTTGTCCAAATGATCATAATATTTTGCTGCTATCTTTAAAAAGTAACTCAAGTGTAACAAGCTGATGTTAGCAGATAGCAGCTCTACTCTGAGCCTCTCCTGAATGACTGAGCTCCTCACCCTATCTCTAAGGGAGAGCCCAGCCACCCAGCGGAGAAAACTCATTACAGCCGCTTGTATCCGGGATCTTTCTGTCATGATCCAGCTTTCATGACTATGGGTCAATGTAGGAATGTAGACCGACCAGTAAATCGTAAACTTTTCTTTTTCGCTCAGCTCTCTCTTCTGACAGATCAGTGCAGTGTTTGCATTATAGCAGCAGCTGCACCGAAATATCACTTGCTGCCAATAGAGGAAAGGTCAACGCTGAAATTAAATCACTCTTGTAACTTTCTTCTATGCTTATTTTTTAGTATTCGAAATTTAGTGCTGAAGTTATCATAAAATTGACATTTATTTCCCCTTTATTTGGTCTGTTTAGAAACGATTCTGTTTGTTATCGACACCCAGCTGTTTACTAGAACAACCAGCATGTCTATGCTGATATAATAGGGAACTAAAGCCACTTCTGCGGGTTTCCACACACGGGTCAAGGAACTGACCCAGTTGATGATGTTACACGTATGCAGGTCAAAGCACACCATCATAAAGTCATGTAGAAGTGATATTTTCAAGGTTCAACCTCTGCTCTCAGAAAGACAAAGTATTCTTCGTAAGATAGCTTATCTAGTGTCAATCAATTTCCATTGGATTTCAGGTTGTATAGCTGTTTTATATTTCCCTAATGCAAGCAAAGAGACAGTCTGTAAAACATTACAGGTAGAAGGACCTCTCTTTATAAACATGGTTCAATGGATTTCGTGATGCGTTTTGTGTGGGAGAATATATGTCTAATTTTTCTTTACCTTTGCTGAATACATATAAAGAAAACAAAGGTAGAATTCGGTTTTCGGGTTTTGAAGATCAGCAAGAATCACCAATTTCAAAAAGAAAACAGATGGAATATTGTATTCTTAAAAAATATCTACAGATAGTTAAGCTTAAAAATCAGGGTCTTACGTTTAAGGTACAAACTAATAAAAAAAAGTCAAATGAATTCATAAATGTCAACAACAATTAGCTGAAGCAGCTTTTTGTTTCCACTGCTTTGGGTTCTCATTTGTCACAAATAGCTATTAGATATCAATAATGTTTAGTTATCTTGATTTTGACACTTTTAACTGAACCATTATTGATTACAAAAGATTAACTAAAGATAGAGGTTTATTGTTAAACGTATCAGTCAGGAGAAGGGTCTATAAAAACCTAAATACCTTCAGTATTATAGATCCAAACATTAGCAAGGTAAACATATTCGTCTATAGTAGGGGAAATAACAGACAAAACATTGCATTGTTCCTTTAATAAAGGGACCAGAAAGCATCAGGAGGCAGAACGACATGAGAGTTTTTATATTCAGTGTGTGACAGCAGCCTCCTTTATCTACCATATGTTTGACTAAGAAGTAGGTTTTCAAGACAGAAGTCTGCCTTTTTAAAATGAAACACCAAGGCTTCCCTAAAATGTTCTTAATGAAACACGGTGAAGGCAGCATCATGATCTGGGATGAAGGTGGATGAAAGTATAAGCAGTTCACACTGACAAGTTTGGAACATTCAGGTGACTTTAGTCCACTAGAAAGTGAAATATTAAATATTTTATATTCAAGCATCTCTGTTTATCCAAGAATACAATCGCAATAAAGGAATGACTTAATTATTTGAAAGTTAAAAGCTTTTGAAACAGCCCAGCTACAAAAAATAAACTAATGTAATAATCCCGATTATTTAGTTGCAAAATATACCAATGAAAAACTAAAACTGTCTCGTTTGAAAAGAAAAAGATCTTGAATTTTAAATTATGAATTTATTTCAGACAGTTTAATAAAACCTTGCTTCCAAACAGCAACTCTAGTTAAAGTAAAGCTATTAGTAACAAAAAAAAATTAAATAGTCAGCATTATAAAGTAATAATTAATGTACAGTAGAGGAACCAGGATCTCCTTCAAACTCACCAGTGATGCCCACTTTATACAGCTCCCTGAACTTCTGATTGGCTGCCTCCCCGGGTACGTAGTCTCCAAGGCCAATGGTGCTGAGCGAAATGAAACAGAAGTAAAAGGACTCCAGAAAGTTCCAGTTCTCCTCCAATGCAGAGAAGATAGCAGCCGGGATGAGGAAGAAGCAGGAGACAGCCAAAATGCCCAAGAGGGTGGCGTGAACGATGGCCACGAGCTGTTTGGACAAACCCCAACGCGTGTGGATGTAAGTGATAGGCCTCCGCGTACTAAACACCATGATCCTTTGGACCACAGCGGTGAGGAAGAGGAGAGTGAAGGGGATGCCAATCACGGAGTAAATAATGCAGAAGGATTTGCCGCCGTCTGATAAAGGTGCTGTGTGACCATATCCTGTTGGAAACAAAAACAAAAGAAAATGCATCAGTTCTAAAATTAGCTTCCATATAAAATCAAGTTGTTGCATTGATGCAAGTTTTCAGAAATCAACATCATATCTGCTTAGAACAGAAGAGCAAAAACAAGCACAACACATTTCATTTCCATATGTGTTCAATGAGCTGCTGATTACAGACTGCAAAGGAACAATAGGAACCTCGGGTATCTATGGGTGTCTTTCTGCAAGTTTCACAAATCTTTTTCTTCGACCAGTTCTCTAATTCTCAGTGAAAACATTGAACCTAAAACAGGTGGGATGGGAAGTTTCAACCACGGGGTTGGAATCAGTTACCTTTGAAATTTTCAGTTCCTATCTGAAACAAATAACTTCAAATTTGGCTTTTCTTTTTTTTATATATATATATACATTTTCACATGATTCTTCTTGGTTAAATATTTTGAATTCCTGCCTTGTAGAAATACAAACCTTTGCTCTGATATCTACGATACATGGAGAAGTGAAAAAGGTTTTCAGTCAGGATTGATGTGCACTTCATTGCTGCCATCTTGTTAAAATCAAAGGCTGTTTTTTTCTTTTACACATAGGGATAGTAATAATAGAATTTTACAACAAATTATCATATGAGTGGTTTGGGTGTTTTGGGAAAAATTCCCAGTGGGTTATTTTTCCTTTAATAGAAGAATCACTTCCATCTTACCTTTCTCCTTTTAAAGGTCAGATTAGTGAACAGCTGCACTTAGGTTTGTTAGTCTGTACCATAAAAAGCATAACCAAAAAAAAAAAAAGAAACAAAACAAGGAAGTCACCAGGTAGTCATAAATGTTAAACTTCAAAGTTGGAGGCCTAGCACACCTTTAACGTCCTCCTCACTGTTTTTAGTATGTTCTGAATTACAGCTCTAGCTTTCACACTGAAATTAGTTGTTCATTTTAAATTTGCTTGTAGATTAAATTTGAGGCCGTATTGTAATGGGAGTGCAGAAAAGCATAGGTTTGGAAATTTTTTATGCTTTTCTAGAGATTTTTAAGCCTCCAAATTCACTGAGATGAGGCAAAAATATGAATTATTTGAAGCGCTGTATTTTTAAAAAAAAAAGTGAGAGGAGGGGCCTTCTCTAATTGCAAAATAGTCTCTGGAAATGTAACACTTCAATTATACAATAAAACTAGGAAGCAAAAATTACAAGTCAAACCACAGCAAAGTGATCAAGACTTCCAGTAACATCTGAGATGGATGTTAAATGCAGCTAAAAAAAAAAGCAGGAAGCTCTTAGATTCAGTCCAACATAGAGGTCTGCAAAGTCACCATCTTATGCTCACAGATAAGTATTACCACATGAGGTATCATCAGGGTGAATAATTTTGCAACAGCAGATAGCTTTGGCTTTGCTGCTCCTAAAGCTGCTTGAGCAATGCGTGATTACAGAGCATGAAAAGGCACCTCTGCTGTTTGGGACACCACTCTGTTAGGTTATTAACTTATAATTAAGATTAATTACACAGTGTTTGGTAAGGAAGATGACCAATACACGTGCACCATGGGTTTCATAGGCCTCATTTTGCACTTTTTTTATCTTTATGCGTTTAGATGATTAATTGATTGACATTATTTAATCTGTAATTCAGAGCAATGTTTATTATTTACCAATTATCAACATTGTACCAATTTAATGATTTCGATTTTGCATTTCTAATGCAAACAGAAGGATGTTTTCTGAGGATGATGGCTGCTGCAGCACCTGGCGGCCGGACGGCAGCTACAGCCAGCATCATCCGGCAGTGACCTACCTGTGGTGGACAGCACCGTGCTAGCGAAAAACAGCGAGGAGGTGAAGTCCCAGTTCCAGTTAGCCGAAGCATTATTCAGGATAGAAACCCCATAATTACTGGCTTCCAAGGCTTTCTTTAAAAACCGCTCCAGTCGCTCCTCGGACAGACACTCATTGTCCGCCAGGAACTGCTTTTTGACGGACCTCAGCTCCTGACGCAGTTGATCCTCATACGGCAGCTCGACCGAAGAGAAGACGACGGCGCCGAATATAAGATAAAGGAGATAACCTAAAATCAAAGATACGAAATACCACGTCGATTTGTGATTCTGTATCAAACGTACGCAAGAATTACTGGCTAGAGACTGGAGCATTTTATCGGTAGCTAAATCGGCTAAAATTGAAATTATTATTGTGAAGTAATTCTAATCTACTGTTTAGACTGTGAGATGTGAGAGACAAAGCTAAAATGAATATCCTGCCCCCCCTCCACTGAAACCTGCTTTGGCTGTTGAAACCTTTACGTGTTATCGTAAATCTTAAACGTCTGCGTCGTCATCAATGCCTCTTCTCGTATAATTTCGGCACACGAAGAAAGGTTCTAACGCGAAGAGATTATTTGACTATACTATTTATCTAGGCATGTCTGTAATCTAAGAACGACCTAGTTAAATGTCGATATTTAACTACAATACCGCTATTTTGTCGTATTTCCGAGTCTGAATTTGCCCGTGAAGGCAGCAACAAGTGTAAGAGTCGTTGTGACGTCTGCACTTTCCTTCCCCCTATGCCTCCTACCTATTTGTCTCGACTGCTTAAAAAAGAAACTAGAAACGGTATAGCGTCACCAATATCAGTCGTTTCTGTTTTGACCAAAATGGGCTTTGCAGAGTTTGAATAAACAAAAAAAACAAAAAAAAAAGGAAAATAAATTAAATTCAACTAGAGTTATCAATGTGTAGCTTTAGAAGATAATGAATTACTTGGGTCTATGTTCTACGTTATGACCTGCTATAGACTGATAAATGTTCAGTCTAAACCACATGAACATTTCGATGAAGTTGAATAATGTAGTTATTAGCAGTGTGAGAATCTACATGAAATTATGTTTTTTTGTTCCAAAGATAAACATGTGATGATTAAGAATGTGCATTTAAAGCCTAGATAAAAAAGTAAAATACCCTGTTTAGATGCTGTACAAAGCTGGTAGGTAATAGAGTGTCATTATCCATAGTTGATGATTATTGTTAGGAGATTTCCTAAAAGCTGTCTTAGAGAGAGAAAGACACTATTTGCAAATCTTCGAAGAAAGGGCTTGAAGCTTTTGAGAAATGTTCTCTGATGTCACAATGAAACAGAAATAAATTGTTTTGCCACAATTACTGTTCTTGGAGAAAAAAGGAACATGTTTTAAGCATGCAAATACAATCCCTAAAGTATAATAAATACAGTAATATGTTTAGAGGTGTTCTTGCAGGACTTGACAAAAGGCATCACAGTGAAGAAAATTGTGAATTTTGTTGCAACATCTCAAGATATCAAGCAGCAAGTGAAAGTATAGCTGCTGGATCTTCTACGTAAGTGGATAATGGCCATAAGAGTAGTGTCAAGGTGACTTAAAGACAACATCATAAATGTAAGGAGTGGCCAACACAAAGCCCTGAGCTAAGTTCCATAGAACATTTGTGGGCTGAGCTTTAAGGGTGTGTATGAGCAAGGTGTTTAACAAGCCTGACTCGATTGCATCAAACCCGTAGGAAGCTTTTGAAAGTATAATAAAAATGACATATAGAAATATTTTTGGTTATAATTGATAGACAAAAAACAAGCAAAAGATCAGAACTTCTAAAGGACCGACTGTAGCTATCAGGAATGGACCACGGACAGTAAATACTTCCCTACCTCACTGGCCCCTGACACTATGTGAAGGACACTGAAATATTTCTGGCACTATTTCTTCTCACCCTCTTCACTGCAGACCTCTCCCTAAACTCACCAGGATGCCCTCTACAAATATTCTTTGATGATTTTGAAAAAAGTCTGCCTCTTCACGGGTGAGGATGACTCAGAGTACAAAGAGTGGACATAGGACTCAGGGAATTGGAGACACAGAGCCGGCTTGGCTACAGCTGAGAAAAAGTGATTAGGAGAGCCAACAGGGAGACAAGCTCACTTCAACACAGGCCAGGCGGTGGGAGACTGAACAATTCTGGAAAAATAAAATCTCTGTTGGATAATGATTCCCATTCAATGCATTCAACTGTATCTAGAGAGCTCCATCAGTGACATACTGCTGCACCCTAGGCACACAAAGCAGCATTGCTGCAGATCATTTCACCCAACAGCTATTAAACTTTATAACATTCACTGCTTCCAGCAAACTCAACTCAAAATACTTGCATCCCTGTTATTATTTGTACAGTCTTTCTTTTCCAATTTAATCTAAATAACATTAAAATCGCCTATACTTATAGAGCTAATTTTTAACTCAGTTGACTTAACCAAAGCATTTTACACACACTGATGATGGCAAGCCACACTGGGCGCCACTGGGCCCTCTGACCACCATCAGTAGGCATTGCAGGTGGAGTCTCTTGCCCAAGGGAATAATAACATTAAAAGCCATAGCTGGGGCTGGAACCCACAACCCCCCAGGTTGCAAGGCAAACTCTTGCATCCACCAATGTCGCCTCAAACAAATAACCTTTTGGTTCTTTTCTATTTGTAAATATACATGCTCACGTTGTATATATTTTTAGATTGTCTGACTAAGTTGCCATATTTTTAGTCCAAGTATGATATTTTAAATTATTGTACAATATTATATTCATATGTTCTACATTTGCTCTAACTGTACGCTCTTATTCTTATTTTCCCTTCATATATGTTTACCACTGTGTTAATCTGCATGATTTGACAAGCCTGTGGCATTGCTGATATATGAGAATTTTTTTATGGCCCATTGAGTTCCCCGTTATTTATCCAGAGTTGTCCTGCATCAAACTTGTATAAGTTATGAACATGCCACCATTGTATAACATGGAAAAACTCATGTATATAATCCAGTTTTCAACCCATTTCTACACATATGCCCCTCATGTATAAGGACATTTGTGACTCACATTACAAACTTCACATCTATTTTATTAATTTTATTCCTGTTTAGCAGTGGGCAACATTTTCTTTTGGTTTATTGTTTTGCAGGTAGAACAACCCAGAATGCTGCATGGAAGTGAAGAAAAGTGAAAAGTGTGGCCAGTATTTTCATTGAGTCTCCTAATTTGATACAAAGGACTCAAATTACTGCTGCAAATGTACTAATGTAAGCACAAGCTTTCCCCATCTAAGGAAGTGCCATTTTTCAGATAAGTTTTCACTTTTGATGAACAAATAAAATGAACAAATAAATAAAATATTCCATTATTGATTCTTGTTTTTGATTGCAGTTTGCCTAATCTATTTCATCATTAAGCCTGAATAACTCTTTTTGTCCTGCTAGAAAAAGAAAAAAAAACACTAATAGCTTAATGGTGACTTCACATTATCACAATGAGCATGATGCATTCAGAGTGTTTGTTTTCAGGCAAACATAACATTGTAGATTACAGCCAAAAGGTTCCATTATACTGTCATTTAATTAGAGCAACAACTTAAATTTATTTGTTTTGCCCCCTACATATCTTAAAATGCAGAGGGCGAATCTTTTGGCTTTACTTTTCTCTTAAAAGCGTGAGTAAAGGCCAAATAAATAAAGTTTAAAGTAATATGTTGTTCTATTGACGGATTAGTTTAGTTCAAAAGAGGAAAAATTAAACTGCAGATTGAGTCCGTTTATTTATGCAGCATAAAACTACAAACAATAACATGATTAAAAGATTACAACTATTTCCAGCTATATATACGCAAACGCATATAAAAAATCTAAATATATTTTTATGACAACTGATTCATTGTGACTCTACTCTGACGATAATAACACATCCCATTCTCAGTTAATATGACAGCAGAGATGACCTATCCGAGTTGCCGTAGTCGTGAAAGGCTGTGGCGCTCCTCCTCAATGAACGTTGGAAAGATGGCGACAGCATACGCACAAGCGAGAGTCCACTGTGCCGGCGGATAGAAAGTGATTTAAAGATACCAAGATCCATCTTTAGTGCAAAGATCGATCGGTGCAAAGTGTGTCAGATACAAATCAGAGATGGTGTGGCCCATGCACGGATAGGAACAAGAAGCCACTTGTTTGCTATGGAGCCTCCGGATCGCAACAAACCGAGCAGGTATGTTGGATTTGTTGAACAGACTCTTCACCAGCAGCAGCTCGCTTTGCCAAATAGGGAACCGCATTGTAGCGCTATGGAAGAGCTCGCGTACCCCATCAGAAATCGACTTCCTGTCAAATAGTGTGCACGTTAATGCATTTGCAACTGTGGAGTTGTAAACTTTTTTTAGGGGGGTGGCTTCTAAATTTGTGTAGTTATTTTAACCTCAGTATGTTAGAGATTTGTGTTTACAGCGAAGGGGGATGCTCTGCAAAGGATAAAGGTAACACCGGGGAGATATGTAAAGCGACATGTCAGGGAGCAGCTAGCTAACATCTTCATGTAGCCTGACAGTTTATTGTTCCTCCGCGAGTTGCTAAGCACAGGCAGACGGAGCTCAGGCGGAATGGTTTTTGTTAAAGTCTGCTTGTAATGTATAGTTTAAGGTGTTTGGGATTTTAATGTTGCTTTGTAGACTTTGTACTTCATCCTCGCCGCTAAGCGCAAACTTTGCTGACTTAGGCTAGCATGTTGCTCCTACTGTTGTTGTCAATCCAGACTTTTCGCATACTTTCTGTACGCTTTTTGCAGACAGATTGTTTGTAGATTGCAACACAACTATTAAGTTAAAATTCCAGCACAGTTTATGAAATTGTTATTAATATTTTCTGTCACGGATATTTCATCACATGATTCCAAGAAACATTTCTGCAGACTTGCTGATTAATGCATGCATTTATTTTTAAATGTTTGCAATGAATGCAAGTCTGGTTATGGAAATTCTTCTGCGTATTTTACTAGACACTCAGGAATCTGCTGTTATGTCTTCCAATCTCCTCCCTTCTCCTAACGAGCAGTTGTTTGTCGGCACAGAAAGTAACTTTAAGGACATTTATCATGTCGAATCAGGTCTTGACAATTACCATAATCTTGATGTTGAGTAAATAACCAGCCTTTTTTTTTAAATGGTTTACTTTAAAAAATGATTGAGCACAGGCCAGTTGTTATTACCTCTTGTGGCCACTCTGTCAAAGTGAATACACAAACAGATTGAGTGATTGTGCAATACTGACCCTCAGTGTTTTTTTTTTTTCTGTCCAGCTTAGTTGCGTGACAATTATAATAACCACCAGCTTGCAATGCAGTTGCTTCTGTTTCAAAGTGACTTTTAGTTACTGCACTATTTGATATACCAATGACAAATATAAGCATTAAATTCCAGATTCAACAATCCAGGCTTTTTCAGATGGAATCCATTTTTTCTCACTGTGACCTATCTTACCTATTTAGGTTTTTTGCCTTTTTTGTTGTTTTTGCTATAGAGCTGTGAGTGTGTGGATAGAACTCATAGATTTGATTTAAACAAAGAAACAAGTGCTTACCATTTATGCATTCAAGCATATACCGGTAAACATCACATTTATTTTGTTATTGAACTTCAAACACAACACAAGACATAGTTAAGAGATGTGCCAATCAATGGGCAAAAATGAAGATTATTTGCAAAGCACTGCTGTAAAAACAAATCTGGTGAAGCTAACATTAACTCCTTCATGTTTATTAAATGCACCCAACCTAAAAGCTTAAACTCTTTTTTTTTTGTCTATAAACTCCCTAGATAATGATTAGGACTGTATGTTTCAGTTGCGCTTCATTTGCGTCAATTTTGTAAATCCGTCACTGTGTGCCTCATTTAAACCAATCAAAATGCATGCAACCCAGTTTTCCTTGTCTATATATCAGAGTGGCTTCTGAATGCGGTACTTTGATATATATCGACCAAATTCTTTTGGTAAGCTACTAATGAACACTAATTCTCGTAGAATTAATTCATATCAAGTTTTGGTACCTGAAGGCATCATTGTGATCCTGAGGGAATAGAAAGGTGGGCAATATTCCATGACATGAACACAGCATGGCGTACCAAAGAGCATGAAAGCGAAAGAAGCTGCTGTCACGTTAACCGAAACAAGCATGGCTGATTTAGAAATTGCTCAAAAGTGTGGCTCCATTTTTCAAAATGGGATGCAGATTATGCTCTGCAATATTTTTGATGCAAAGTGCAAGGCAAATATCTGAAATACTTCTAATCTGAGGAAGCACCTGGTTTAGCTTAAGATTTTTCTCAAGGCTGAAGAGCACACAATATTTAACGGCCTAAGATCTACGGCTACAAGCCCTGCTTCATCCATGTTAGCACCTCTGCACCCGTTAGCAACTCATCATCTTCAGCCAGTGACATAGGAGAATAATTGTTTGAAATATTTGAAGATGGAAGCAGCGACAAAGATGATGCAAGTGAGACTTGTCTGGTCCAGGTAGCTAAGGCTAGCGTTTAATATGACTTTAGCATGGTACTTATTCCCATGATACCGTATCTGTTCAAATGTGAACGAAAACCATCCTCCTCTATATGTTAGTCTTTGGAGTAATGCAAAACTGAAATCCTCCTGTAAAATGGAGTCGTGGGTTTCTGTTAAAAGTACAAGATTTTGGTTTATGGGTTTATTGTTTGAAATTTGTGATTGCTGTTAGCTTTAAGGCATCTATTGAATAATCACAAATCTGTTTTGCAAATGATTCATGTCCTTATTTAAGCAGTAGGGGAGTGAGTAAATTAGTGTCTTGTTCAGTACAGTAGTAGCTGGCAAATCACCATATAAGCATTTTTCTTTATCCAGTGGGTTGGCCTTGCGAGTCCGCAGTTACACCAAGCTAACGTAAGCTGTTGCATGGAGCAATAGATGCCATTGTCTGAGACACTGAACGTGGAAGTTGTAATGGCTACCAGCACCCTTTATCTGATCTTAAATGAATAGGAAAAAGTAACAATCACCTAAGCAATTTGCTCATTTAAACAAAATGCTCATGTACAACACAACATCCTTACGATTGATCAATTGCTGCATGTCTATCCTTCTATTGGAATGTTAGTTTCCTGTACAAAACAACACCCCTCCTGTTTTCCTTAGAGCAAAGAGCCATGCAAATAAACAATATTTTAAAAATGAAATGGTGCCCCTACATGTATGCATGGGGAAATCTGCTTTACTATTATGGATGCTCAGTTCAAACGTATTGCTATGTGGAGAAAAATGAGTTATGTGTTCATTTTGCAATTGAAGGCTATCTCTATCTGCAAGTACAGAGGTCCTTTGTCAATAATGCCTCATTCTCACTCAGTCTCAAGACATTGTGGCTCACAGGCATTCCAGAGATTTCAGGATGTGGTGCGCTGTGTGCTGCAGATTGCTGCCTGGAGCCTCAGAGCCTCTCTCTTCGGGTAGAACTCATTAATGTCTACATTTGCCCTCGGCACAGTCTGCAGAATACAGATGGATCATCCTCTTAAACATTTCCTAACTGCATCTTATCTCTTCCCACACCTGCTTTTGAGAGAGAAACCCATTTCCTCAGGTTCTGTTTCTATAATCTATCGTTCCTGCTGTGATAATATTATCTCTCAATATATGAAACTCAGTCATTTGATATAAAGATACCAATCAGAGAAGTTTGGGAAATGCATAGCTTTGTTCTCTGGATTTTCTGTTTGTAACACGTGTGCCTGTAAATGAAACTGAAAGCTGTATTTGCTGCAAGTCTCTGACTGAGTTTAAAGGTAGAGCAGACAACTGCATGTTCTGATGCAAAGTTGCATAAGATGAATGTAAGTCACCGTTTTCCTGTTTGCTATGAGGCACAAAATTATTAGTCCACAGGCTCCCACCACTGCATTACACCAGTTTCTTTTCTACATCATTTACACTGTAATTTTGCAGTTTGCATTAAAATAATACCTTGCAGAATAAAGGTGTACTGTTGTATGTGTTTGTGTGAACAGCAGTGTTGCACAGTTACATCTTGGAGAGGCTGGGAGGTCCAATCCCGGCAGTGTCGCACTGTTCCAGTGAATGGGTGTGGTCAAGTACTTTGTGTTCATTGTTTGTGAATTCTGACAAACTCTGATCCCAGGACTGATCTCTGGTTCTCTCTGCCCTTTAATCACAGTTTGTACAGAAGGGTCAGATGTTCTTGCTGCAGAATGCAAGAGGTAAACCTCCATATGGAAGTGATCACAAGTGCACACACTTTTTTCGCCCCCTTATTATGTTTTTTTTTTTTCCTTTTGCACGATATCAGCAGTTTATTGTAGGCTGCATGTAGTAGCTAGTAGATACATGCTTCCTACAGTGGGGGGTAATGAAAGTATGTGTTCAGCCTGCAGAGCTTAAGCTATGTCTGCATGACCTAATTCAAGCAAAGTGTGCTCTTACAAAAACTCAGGTTACCTTTTCCTCCTCTTCCTATCGCCCCCCTAAAAAAATCCCCTTTTAGTTTGGGCATTGTAAGCAAGTGTGCTCACTAACCAGCTGTGTGGCTTTCGGTCGTGGGCCTCATGGGCCACGTGTCACAACAACACAATAGCGTCCCCAGGCTTGTACAATAGGGTGGATGGTTGGTGTCAAAGGTCGGACCCCCTGACTCTGGCAGCCTCCGGTTTCACCGCTTCTGTCGCTATTCAGAGGACACTTTCGATTTTGTGCTGTTTATTATTCACTTAGTGTTTCTACTTGGGGGCACAAGCATTCCTCTGGCCTTTATTGGACTCCCAATGAGCCATCAGATGAGCCATTGAGAGCAGCCAGACACCATCTGCAGTGATAATTCACTAGTGGCAGCCAGCAGGGATGAGCTTGAGGACCATAGTGTGGCTGTGGTTAACTACGGGACACAAAGGCCCCGTAACTTTCTCTGCGTAGTTTTTTGTGCAGGATTAGAGAAATATGAAAGAGGGAGAAAAAAATCAGAAGAATTCTCTGAGCCTTTGATGAAATTGCACACTGTGTGCCTGAAATGTCCCATGGAAACCTAAGAAACAAGCAGCAATGATGGCGTCACTGGTTCTTATTTCATTCCTGAGTGATTTAGTCATGCTCCTTTGTTCTTGAAGTGCCTTTTTCAAACCTGCTTTTACACTCTTTGGCATACATGAACTATTTTTATCTCTAGAAACACAGCAGCCCTGCAAATTTTTACAATATTTACATTGCCTAATCATTATTGTGACGTCACTGTGACAGCAAGGCTTTGCTTGCTCAACAGGTTTGTAAAATACCCAGTTGCATTATTACAGTGATACGATTCTATCCAGGATTATTCTCTAACCCTAAAATCAAGGTTTGCTTTCTAAAACAAGGGTGGATTTTGTGGCGTGGTGTTTGCTCTGACACAATGGCTTACTCCACCTCGTCGTGCGTTTGCACAGATGACTGTGTCTTATTCAAGCTGTATTTTTGTCCATACTATCTCTTTAGAGTTGGCAATATAACATTATCAGATCCTTAACCATCAGGATGTGTTCCTCCTCCCAAGTGACTGTGAGACGGGGTCATCTGGGTTGAATTGTATTGCATTTCCTCTACTCCTGCACAGATGCATTATAAACTAGCTTTGATGTCGTAGAGATGAAGCGGTTCCTGCTAAAATTGTTTTAAATATTTTGTCAGTATTAATACTTTGAATAAAGCTGTAGCCATGCCATAAAACTGTTTTCTAGAGGGTCTATAACATTTCACAGAGGCAGAAGGAAAAGACTAACCTTGCCTGCAAAGCTGAATTCTCGTAGTAGTTGCGCATTCACAAGAATTCATCTTTTTCTGCTAGCTTCACCCATTTGAGTTTGACCCAAAATGGGTTGGCCTGCATTGCAGTGATATGCTTTAAGGCGGGATATAGATGAAAGTAATATCTTTCAACCCCAGAGTGGAGCCAAAATAGACATGGGAGTGCAGGATGCACACAGCATTCTGCTGAATTACATTCCTTTCCCCCAAAAAAATTTGATTGGAGCAGCCCCAGATTACCAATGTGATACCGGGGATGTTAATAAATAGTCAACTCATGATCACTTTTTAAACAATTATTTATTAGATTCAAATTTATTCCATCCAATTAAATGATAACACCTGTTTAGGAGAAGTTTCTTTCAGAGTTGTAGTGTTGCTGCTGTTCACTGTTCATTCTTAAGTGGAGCCTCACCAGTATTTGCAAGAGAAGTAATGTGTCAATTGAAAGTCTGCTCTAGGATTATTTACACTGTTTAATGGCAACACGGTTTTAGAATGCATCTAATGGGGTCCTATTTGTACAAATAAACACTCAATAAAGTCCTTGCGTTATCACCTTAATAGTGTCCATTTAGCCGTGCTGCATGGCGAAGCAGTGTTAATTTCTCTGCTGTGCTCTGCAGGCAAGGATGTGATAGAAAAGTGGAAGGTATAATAAAAAATGTTTGTAACATGATTTAAAAAGACATGTTGGCAATAAGCACTGTTGATTGGGAAGGCTTTGAATTAGCACTGCTAACTACACAAGTTTCTTCCACCGCTAATTGTTGGATTACACACAGAGCTATATCAGGTACCATCAATTTAATTGAAATAAAGTGGCAAATTATCTGACAGAATGTCACATCGACAAAAAACAAACAAACAAAAAAAAAAAACCTCAGTAACCTCATGGGTTCCTGTTTTATTATATCTTATGGATACATTTAAAGGTACATAGTAAGGTTGCCTATTTCAGCACCGGTGCCATGCGACCATCTAATGTTTTATCAGAAAGCCAGATGGTGACTACCACATAGAGCTCAACTGTCCTGTAATGACTGACTGATATTAATTAAATAAACCATTCTACATTGTATTTAATAAAATCTGAGAGCCTCATATCAGAACACGAACGCCAACAAATACTCCTGTTTATAGCAAACACAAACAGAGACACAGCATCAAGCCAGGAACAAATCCATCTATTGGTAATGTTGTTTTGTAGTTAAGACTGTGAAAACTAGGTGTAGCATTGCTTTTTCATTATCAAAGTGTTAATAAGAACATATTAACTCTGCAGCCATATCTGAATGCTATTAGCTCTAGCTTCGGACTTGGTGAACATCAACTGCATATCGAACACTGTTCCAGTTTTATTCCTTTTGGAATTACATTTTTTTTTTTTTTTTGCGTGGAAAGATCCTCTTAATACACCAGTACACTCAGGTTTTTAAGAAAAGGGCCACTTATTAATGAATCGTCAGTCTATTGATAAAATTAGCCAATGTTAGTTTGATTCAGTAATTGATAACTTGATTCCATTTGTAGAACTAAACCTGAGCACTGCACTTTTTCAGTCTGGCTAGCCAGGTTAGGAAATAATAAAGTAGAGATATTGCAGCCATGAATGAGCATCAAGTCTGTGATGCATAGTAGCTGTATTATGGACTTGATAATTAGAATCTAAAAGACTTTTAGGGGTTGAATTTTTCATCACTTCCTGCAGGAGTAATGTTCTTCCTCCTGCTTGCCCAGGCTGCTTAGCAGCGTAGCTAACATTTACCTTAGTGTACCTGGTGGATTCTTCATTTTCTCAGGACTGCAGCTGATTGTTGGTCTGTACTAACAAAGAAACTAAGATAATAATAATAATCGTTATTGTTAATTTTGTTATTAATATAATTATACAACATTTTTGGTTGAAAACAATTTGACTAGAATCTTGGACAAAATACTTTTAACCTTTACAATAAGAATGTTTAACTCATGACTGATGGTGTAATTTTATTTTGTAATTTGCGTTTAAGCTAATTAGAGAGATTGTATTGCGCTCTTGACTAGTAAAACTCTTTCTGACAGACCTGTTGATAGCTATCTATAGCTTCCTCCTGTCATATCTAATGCAGAAGAGAATCTCTCCCTCTTTCTCATCAGAGGTCTGAAATCATACAAAAAACAATTTAATCTTACAATTCTCTTTTATTAGTACTTTATATTATGAATATGTATAGGCTTAGCTTTCTATAGATGATGTGTGCTTTACAACAAAGTTGTAGATGTTTTTTAAACTAGATAATTATCATGTAGGTTACAAATTGGGTTACAAATGTATCAACAAACCTAGAACAACATATTACTAATTTTACAGTTCTTGTATTAACGGGTGCAGCTGCGGGGTTTGGGGTTTATTAATAATGTTTGCATTAATGCAAAAAATGTTTGAATTAACATTTTTAACAAAGATTTCCTCTTATGTTGCATTTTGGTTTGGATTTATCTCTAAGTGCTGCTATTACTTTAAAAACCTTAACATTTCCTATCTTTATTTAATTGTTTGACCGCCTTTTGAATTAAAATAGATATGTAGACTTGCACATGAAGAATTGGCAGCAGGTGTCTGTCTGCCCTATATGTCTACAGCTGCCTGCGGACCCATTGTGGTTTGTCTGACATGTTCTGTTTTGGGGCAGATGGGCAATAGAATCTGAAAGTTTTCTCTTTGCCTCCTTTAAAAAGCTTCAGCAACTGATATCCAGATCACCCCCCCTTTAACAATACTCCCTCCCCAGGGAATTAGATCCAGCCCTTCCCCTTTATATTCCTACTACACAGATGTTAACAGGCACGTGTTGGGGAATGCTTCTCTGTTGGATGATTAATGAGGGGGGAGTCATGTTGATCTGTATAGATAAAAACCATTTTCATTCAGTTTCTCATCTGTTTCTTTCTTGTATTTTTTGGGGGGAAGGAGGCAGGGTCAAGCTCTCCAGGCTTTTGCTTTAATCCTATTAAAAACGCCTAAGAAAGACATTGAGGAACAAAACTCTTGACATCATAATCTAGGAAAGCGTGCCGATTGTTCTTGGTTCCCTGAAATGAATCCTTCCTGTCCCTGCTCCATCATTTCTTTCAGGAGCCAAGTCGTCTACATTTCCTTATGCAAGACTCAAAGTCATGGCTAGTTTATGTTGAGCAGAAATGTATTGATTTCCATATAGTGATTCATTTCTTGATATAAATATTTTTTTTAATTGGGGGGGGGGGAAAGATTTTGATAAAGCTGAGTCACTGAAAAAGTAATCAGTTTTTTTATATAAGGATCGGTGGTGACATCACTCTGTTGCAGGACACAGCTGTCTGTGTAAAGATGGATTGTTTTTATTATATCAAAAAAAAAAACAAAATGATTACATGATATATTTGAAATATTTTTATAGATCCATATATTGGCGGTAGTTGTGGTTGTTGAAATGTCCTCTTGTAATCTTTTCAAATACTTGGAAACATTAGTCTGTGAGTGTTAGGTTTTTTAAAATATGTCTAGGATGCAATGGGTGACTATTAGCTCTAGCATCCCTAAATGATGGAGCTAATAGAAAATACTTTATGATTTTTTTTTTAAATAGTATTGCCCTCAGGGTTGACATAACCAGCATTTTATGATGATGACTTGGTCTCCTAAGCTGTTTGAGCTGCCATTTTCACCATAGGTCATTATTCCATCTGAATTATCTTTAGTCACCCACAGACGGCTACTGTTGTACGTTTAGAAAGTTCTTGAACCCATGTACACATTGTCCAATTGCCATTTAGCCAGCATGTATTCCCTGGCTTTAGAGGAGATTTACAATGCACGTTCTTTTTGGTGAAAATCGGGTCTGCACAGTTTTCTCTTGTTAACAGATGTCCTTAACTTTTTAATAGGACTGGAGAAGGGCAAGGCTTCCATTAACATCCCTTCAAAGTTATTATTTGATTCTGTAAGTAAAAACTAAAACCCATGCCTAAATAGTTTTTATCTCTCCCTTTTCATTTAATCTTCACAGGCAGGCCAAGCCAGCAGGAGATTCTTCCCAACAGAACTCTGAGGTCGATGACTCCTCAGATTTTCCTAGCGAGGAAGACGAAAGTCTTTATGGGACATCTCCTCCGTATACCCAACGTCAAATGAAACGCATGTTTGGCAAACAAAAGAGTAGCCAGTCCAGAGGTGCTGGACGATCTCCAAACAAAGGTGATTTAAAAAGCTGATATCTTTAAACAAGGAAAGTCCTCCACTGTACCAACTTCAATGTTTCTTTGTATTCCAGCAGATGCAACCCCATCTATCCAGGCAGAAAGTCCCAAGCCAGCTGAGACGAATGAGGAGATCAGCTATAAGCAGGGCAAAAAGCAGAGGACCACAATCCGTTCTACAGAGAGAGACCACAAGAAGACCTTTGATGAATCTTACATGCCAGAGCCAATATCAAAGCCGGGCAATTTGGCTTCCCTCAGCATGGGTCCAAGGAAACATTATTTGAGCCTCGGCTGCAGCAGTGGCAAGCTGCCTGTGACTATGCCACATATTGCACGGACCCACCGGCAAACCTCCAGGACCGACTGTCCCGCTGATCGCCTCAAGTTCTTTGAAACTCTTCGCCTGTTGCTCAAGCTCACATCTATGTCCTCTAAGAGGAAGGAAAAGGAGCAAAGAGGCTTGGAGAACATGGCCTTCATGGGGCACAACAATGAGGTCATTTGGTTGGAGCTGCAGGCGTGGCACGAAAGGCGTTCCACCAGTGATCAGGACCTGTTTCTTTTCACCGAACGCAAAGCTATCCCTGAAATCATCAGCAAGGTGCTGCACTTTAAGGTCAACTATGACAGCCTGAAAGGAGCTCAATGTTTGGAGTCTCAAACAACCCAAGGACTCTGTCAGAGTGAGCAGAGATTTTTTGCTGTAGCAGAGACCAACCACTGTGGAGTAGACACCTGGGGCTTTAGTGCCTCTCCCTCGTCAGCGATGAACGCAGCTGAGCCTCTAGGTTCTGGTGCTGATTGCAGGGAGCACCTTCAACGCCAGCGGCTGGCTTTTGAGCAAGTCAAGAAGGTTATGGAACTGTTAGAGTCTGTTGAAGCTTTGTACCCATCGTTGCAGGCTCTTCAAAAGGACTATGAGAAGTATGCGGCGCGAGATTTCCAAGGCAGAGTGCAGGCGCTCTGTCTGTGGCTCAATATCACCCAGGACCTCAACCAGAAGCTGCGAGTTATGGCCACTGTGTTGGGTCTTCATGACCTGTCGCGTATTGGGTGGCCTGTCTTTGAGATACCTTCACCCCGCTGCTCCCGTGGAAATGATGAAGAGAACGAGGAGGACGAGGAGAACGACTCAACAGCCACTTTTACGGCTGAAAGCGATCCTGAGGACAGAGACGCTGAGGTGGAGGGGGAGGTGGGAAATCCAGCGGAGGAAGAGCTGTCTCCCATCTTGACGCCCAAATTCGCCCGACTCCTATCGGAGGAGGAGTTTCTCCCAGCCGCCACTTCTGGAAGCGCAGAAGCGGCTGCTGGGGGCGAAGTGTTTTGCCCCACAGCTATTTACAGACCGTTTGTGGATAAAGCTCTGAAACAGATGGGATTACGTAAACTGATACTTCGGCTGCACAAGCTGATGGACCGCTCTCTTCAGAGGGCAAGAGCGGCGCTGCTCCGACACACTCCTGCTCTAGAGGTAAGAGCATCGTTTCTCAAACAGAACCGTCCACATGCCTGTCAGTAATTCTGTCTACGGTTGCTCTAGAAAGTTTACACACCCCTGTTAAGACGACACAAGTCCGTGATGGGATTAAAAAGACATAATCTAATATAATATAGCAAATCTTGCAGAGTGCTTTGGTCCTGTGTGTAATGCTAACAGCCCTGTATGATGCCTTGTTTGTGAGTAGCTATTTGCATGTGGCTGATAAGCATTTATCTACCATCAAATTATTTTCTCAAACGATTCAAGTTTACCTTTCAGGGTCAAAATGATCAATTTTTTTGGTGTTAAACTGTCATTAAAGTGTTTGATTCTAGAGTTCATATTGTACATGTCTCTCTTCACTGCTACATTGATTACTTTAATCACTTTTGCTAAATTCTATAGATTACCAAACATTTAATTTAAGCAATGCTTTACAGCAAGAACAAAGGAATCTATCAAATGGCCACATATGTTATCAACCTGTTGCTGAGTTGGAATATATGATTTACGAGTTCTCTTCATGGCTTCCACTAACAGTTTGCAGACCTTCCAGACCCCATGCTGTACAGCGATTACCTGCCGGAGTTGTCTCGCCACGTGTCCTGCACCAATGCTACTGATCCGCAGCTGGGAGCCGACCAGGTGTCCTGGGAGGACCTGCGGGACATGGATCTCCCTTCGTTCCGGCCGGCGTTCCTCGTGCTCTGCAGAGTCCTTCTCAATGTTATCCACGAATGCCTTAAACTGCGACTTGAGCAGAGACCTGCTGGAGACCCCTCCCTCCTGAGTATCAAGCAGCTGGTGCGAGAGTGTAAGGAGGTTCTGAAAGGAGGCCTCCTGATGAAGCAGTATTATCAGTTTATGCTGCGCGGAGTGGCGAACGATGCTCAAGGCCTGCAGACAAACGCCAATATAGACGACTTTGAAGAAGATCTACACAAGATGCTGGTGGTACGTCTTTCTTCTAGCAGCTTCCTCCCCTGCGGCTAAGATTAGTTATAGTTTTGTCAGTCACCACCTGGATGTGTGCCACCTGTTGTTTCTGCAGGTTTATTTTGAATATATGCGTAGTTGGATCAGGATGTTGCAGCAGCTTCCTCAGGCCTCTCACAGCTTAAAGAACCTGTTGGAGGAGGAATGGCAATTCACAAAGGTCATCACTCCTTACATCCGTGGAGGGGAGGCCCAGTCTGGTGAACTTTTCTGGTGAGTTTAGATGAAATATGTCCAGGTTTCATCATAACTGGTCATTTAGTGGCACACAAAACGCAATGCTCCTGCTGAGCAGGAAATACTAAAATATCCATTTTTTTTCTGCTAAACTCTGATTTTTTTTTTTTTTTTTTTTTTTTTTTTTTACAAGCTGTGGCATTAATGAAAACCTGCTTTGCAGACCTGGTGGTTTTCTTGCAGGATTTCCTCTTAAGAACTATTTTCTACTAGTCTTTAAAACGAAGCATAGGTTTTATGCTAAAATAAATTTTAGTTTAAATACACAAAGTTAATAAACGGAGAAAAGGTAGGATGTATTCTCTCAAACTATTGGTTAAATGTGTTTACAAAATTATAGTCATTTTATCAGCCAAGTTGGACTGCTTCTCATTTTTAGGTGAAATGTTGATTATATTTTCACATTAGCTCGCAGGTTAATAGTTTGTTCTGTTTTGCTCTTTTTCTTTTCCTTCATGTGCTTTTGCTTTTTCTTAACTTCTACAATTAGTAATTTTACTTTAAAAAATGGGGTAAAAAGCAAGCAAAATAAGGAAATGTGAGTCTTCAATGAATTACATCTTAAAACGTTCATCATTCGATACCAATAGAACTGTTGTTGCCTTTGCAGTAACATCGCTGGGATGCTGCTGGAATCCACTGGAGAGTTTCTTGATGCTGGTTTGGAGAAAAGTGGCAATGAATTCTGGGAAAGTGCAGATGATAGCACAGCGTCGGACGAGATCAGGTTGGGGGGATGGAATTCACACACACACAGATTAATGTTTCTGGAAGATTCATCACAGGCTTAACTTTCTTTTGTTTTTCTTTTGTTGTTGTTGTCAGGCGCTCCGTTATTGAAACCAGCCGCTCTTTAAAAGAGCTCTTCCACGAGGCCAGGGAACGTGCATCCAAGGCTTTGGGCTTTGCCAAAATGCTGCGCAAGGTGAGAAACTTCACTAGAGCCATCTTTTTATTTACTTCACACAAAGCCACTTTGATCCTAAATTTTTGGTGGATTTATGTGCTTTTTTATTTTGGTGAATATATATATATATATTTTTTTTTTTTTGCCTGATATGCTCCAGGATTTGGAAGTTGCGGCTGACTTTAGCATCACCAGTGGAGTGTCTTGTCTCTTGAAGGCACTAAAAATGAAAAACTATGTCAAGGTGAGCCTCAACCTTTATTTCTCCTTTTAATTTTCAGATAAATTGTCTTCCTCTCTGTCCTTTTGGTATTGTAAATAATCTAATCACTCCCCTCACCCTCTCAGGTTCAGATCCCAGGCTTGGAAGAGCTCCAGGTGTTTGTACCTTGTAGCTTGAAGAATCAAAGGGCTCTCATCCTGCAGCTTCTCAATGCTGCCGCTGGTAAAGATTGCTCCAAAGAACCTGATGAAATCGCTGAGGATGACGCCTACCTGCTCATTAGCAAACACGGAGCAGGGGACTCCACTACAGAGGCTGACTGGGCTCGTTGGGACGGTGAGGTCCTCCACCTGGTCCCACAGATCGAAGCAGTCGACACTCTAAGAGCGATGAAGGTATTGAAGAAGTTCCGATCAGCTCTCTTTGCCCGTATGTGTATGTGGTGTTTACAGGCTCTCCACTGGTTTACTGTGGTTTCAGGTTGAGAACTTGCTCTTGATTGTGATGCAGTCGGCTCACCTAGTGACCCAGCGGAAGGCTTTCCAGCAGTCCATGGAGGATGTGCTGACCCTCAGCCGGGAGCAAACCTCCAGCCAGCCTCTTATTGCCAGCGCTTTGGAAGATCTCAAGGTACTTGATTATACTCCATCTTGTAGCGATGACAGTTGTGCATCAGCGCTTTTGATATCTGTACTTTACTGCAGCGGCTATGATTTACCCCAAATTTCCATTATTTATCAGCATAACTGGACCATGAGCACCAGCCTCACTCATACCTATTTTTAGAGACATCAGCTGCTTTCAAAGCTGCAGCACTCAGTGTCATACTGCTGCAGTCGATGCTTTGATCATTGGATTTAAAAGCTTGTATCATTAAAAAGAAGGAAGTGGTGATGATAAAATGATTCTTCAATCGTAAATCTTCTTTTTACAGAACAAAGCCCTGCAGCTATGCATTAAAATAAGCACAGCCATCGACCAGGTGGAGTACATGTTCACCACAGAGTTTCAGGCAGAGGTTGAGGAGTCTGAGTCAGCCACTCTGCATCAGTACTACAGGGAAGCAATGATACAGGGCTACAATTTCGCCTTTGAGGTAAGAACCTTTGACAGTGCGGTAAATACGCTGAAGCATTCAGCTCTTTGCTGTGATTTTTTTTTTGTTTTTTTTTTTTTTATTGATTGACTTTTTTTTTTTTTAAAACAGTACCACAAGGAAGTGGTCCGCTTGATGTCAGGCGAGTTCCGGCAGAGAATTGGCGAACGCTACATAGCTTTTGCACGCAAATGGATGACCTATGTTCTGACCAAATGTGAGAGCGGGAGGGGCACCAAGCCCAGGTGAGACCTAACCATCTGATGCTCATACGTTTCTGAGAAAACCCTCTTTAAACACTTCATGAACTTCCCCTTTTTGGTTTGGATTGTACCTCTGAAAACATCTTTTTGTTAAACAGCATTTTCATTTGATTTAATATTTAATAATTAAGTATAATGGAAAAAAAAAATAACTGTAAATACTGATAAGCATTAAGAGGAGAAGAAAGAAATATAAAGTTCTTTTAAACCACACCATCTCTATATTAGTCTACTTTACTAAATGAATCTTGTAAGATTGGAGCATTTTACTGCAGCTTTTACAAATGTTTAAAATGAATAAATAGGAGATCCAAAAGAGATTGTTTGATATTATTATTTGACTTTTCAGTGACTTGATATCTCGACTCTTAGTTGATTCTCTGGTTGTGGAAAACCAAACTTTTTTTTTTCTTTTTTTAAAACCAGTTAAGAAATACTTTTAGCTCCAGTAAGAGTAAATTAATTTAGTTTAAGTTAAAGTCAACATAATATTTGAAATAATTTTTAGTCATTTCTGATCACTATTAATCTTTTGAAAATAAATAGTTGTCAAACTAGTAGTGATTGAAAAACCTTTAAGTAAATCCCTTACAATATACATTTAATATATTATTTTTTTTATATCTACATTGTCTTTTTTCTAATTATGCCTACAAGATATGTTCTGTGTTTAACAGCTTGCAAAAATAATATCTTTCTATCATAAGAAATTATACTTTTTTACCTCAGTTTTCCAACAGCTGTGTTGACAAAACTAAATACAGAAAACCAAAATGTGTTGCACTGAATATCTGTAGGTTTGGTTCTATCAAACATATCATTGAAAGGATTTAGATGCGACTCTGTTTTAGTGCACCCTCAATCAAATGGCTGAATTTCCTCCTCATTATGCAGTTAAAGTCTCCAGAGTTGGTTACCAGAATTAATGACCTAATTATTTAACCGCGGAAGCAGAAAAAACATCTCAAAGGTTCAAGGCACCGCACCCCAGGAGTGGAAATGAAGACCCCTGCTCTGCAGCTGCATCTTTTGTTACCTGCAGAATTTTGAATCATGCAGCTTAATCTCAAAAGTTTGACCCTCTACAGGTGGGCGACTCAGGGATTTGACTTTCTTCAGGCGATTGAACCTGGTTTCATATCTGCATTACCAGAGGATGACTTCCTGGTGAGATTACCTCATCGCTTTGTCCTCTTTTTGTAGTGCTTAGATTATGACAGTTGTGTAATTTTTATGATTTTCCTGCAGAACCTGCAAGCTTTGATGAATGAATGTATAGGACATGTGATTGGAAAACCTCACAGCCCTGTTACTGGCCTGTATATCGGTAAGATGCCCTCTTGTGGTGTAAATTGGTGTTTTATCATGGAAGGATCAGTGACTAACTTTTGGTTATTTAAAGCTAGGGATGCGTAGTATATCTGCACCAACATCGCTATCGGCTCATGTTGCCGTTCATGTCTGTGTTTCTAGAGGGGAGGGGGTTGGCTTTGTGGGATTGCGGTTTTTAACTAAATAAGACCAAGCAATGTTTGAGATGTGGTTGGATGCATTGTTTTAAATGATGCACCCCTTCCAAAAACAGAAAAACAAAAAAAAAAAAGCCGTTTAGTCTCTGATTTTACTTTTTTTATCAAAACAGCAACTATATAACAACCCCTTTTTAACCGGTCATTCAAGGTTCTAACATGTTGCACTAAGTATAGATTAGAATTAGTAATGTTTATTTTTCTACTGCTCATTTGGAGGGTGAAAACATTCCATATCTCTCAATGTTTAATAAAGTCAGAATTTACTATTTAAAAGACTTAACTTACATCACTTCTAGTTTTATTCCAGTTTGAATATTTTGAGTTTCATGAAGCGTCATTCTAGCTTATAATCACTGTTACTTAGTTGAATGTTTTGGTTTTTTAATACAGCATGTTGGAGTTTATTTATTTATTTTTGTTCAGCACCCAGGAATAGCCCCCGGCCAGTGAAGGTCCCTGCTCCTGTCCGTTGCCACAGCGACCCTCCAAACCCCAATTTGTTTATCCCTAATACAGATGGTTTCAGGTAGGTTAAAACCAACACTTTTAGTTTTTTTTTTCTTAATAATTCCTTTGTTTCTGTGTGCATGGCTTTGCTTCTTCTCATAGTTTTGCTTATAAAATAAGCAAATGAAACTTCTTTACATATTTTCTGACACTATCTGCACCCTATTGTTATAAATACACTTAGTGTCTTTCCAACAACCAATTACAGATGCGTACGTTCATCAACACACCCTTACATGAACTCCCTCCCCCTTCCCAAGGCAGCGATCCTCAGTTTGTTTTTTTCACCACACAGCTCTCGAAGCCTTCCCTGTGATCTTCGGAACCAGCTTGTACCCAACGGCCCCCGGGCCATCCTTCAGGGCCCTGGGGACCACAGCCCCATGAAACCCAGCAGCAGCCCCATTGATGTCAGGTAGCCCCGCCCCTAAGCCAATCAGGGACACTTTCCGTGTCAAATCTGAGCAAATGCCTCAAGTTTTGATTTTAACTCTGATGATTTAAGAATTTTTCGAAGGTCCTTGGAATCACTGATCTAATGATGTGAAGAATTGTGCTACAGAGATTATATGACAGATCGCCAATAAGCTGAGTTTTTATTAGTGTCTTAAAATGAAGACAATATGACAATAGAATGAAGATTTAAAATTCTATACATTAGCATGATGGAAAAAAAACTATCTTAATATTTCTCAGGAAAAAGCCCAAGATTCCTAAAGGGCTGCTTTTTTTTTTACCCTCATGTTTCATAACTGAGGCTGAGGATTGAACACAACTACTCAGTAGTAACATATTCAGCCTTCCTGCCTTCTGCTGAATGTCCCACTTCCTCTCAGCTGAATAGATGAACCGCATCTTATCTTTGTTGGTGCGATTAATGACGTTTTAGTTTACATGTATGTATTTGAAACTGGTTGGTTTTTTAAAAAATATTTTCCTTCCAAATCACCTGTTAACTAAGACGTTCTGGGTTTTTCGCTGATGTTACAACTGTAGCATCATGCTTGTGTTTTTTTTTATCCAATAATTTCTACATGTCTTTTCTCAAAAAACCCTAAAAATGAACTTGCATAAATCCCGATCACTGTTTATACGAATGCTGCTTGTTGTGCATGGAATAAAAAAAATTATTATTTTACTAAAGTAAGATATTTTATTCTGTTTTTGGCATTGATCGCTTTTAAAGCTGGCGGCTTATTAGAGTTTCATCCGTCTAACCTTTTGGGTGTTTCTGATGCATGCTCGGCTGGTTTTCTTTCTTTCATTTACAGCCATCGTTGGCTTCATATGTTTTTCCCTGCTGTGACTGTTTTTTCATTGAAATATTTCTTAATAGTTTACCAGTTTACCATGTCATTTTTCTTATATTCTGCTGCCCTAGTTGATCTGTAAAGAAAAGTACATTTAGGGGCCTGATCTTCGAAAGGTTTGTGTGAAGTAAAACGCATATGAACTTGTTTGTATGCACAAAGCTGATGTACATAAAAGGTGCAAAGTGATTTTCATGCTCACCAGCAAACGTTTTTGTTTCTTTGTCTTTACCAAACCTGAAAAATGCATAAATGGAGAACAGTCAAATGTTAAAGACTTACCACCAGCAAAGGAATTTATTAAACCTGATGGGGATTATGGGCTTATTTTTTATTTTTTTGCTTAATATGGACACACTTGTACCTCAAGGTTCTTTGGCGAGTTCCACATTGAGAGCAGTTGTGTTTATTCAATTATTCTGGGTCTACTTTGGCTTTCAGTATTTTGGGTCATCAGTTGGGAGGAAGAGATCCAGCTGTTTGAGCTGCTATAAATCTGACTGAGGCTCCTTCTCTGTCAGAGGAAGGTTGAGATTGAGAAGCAGACAAAGAAGACTTTTCCAGTTTTAATGATTGATATTTGATTTTTAAATTAAACTTTTATTTTCATCTTTTTTGTTTATTTTTCCTTTATTTATGACACATTAATATACTATAATTATTCAAAAACTTTTTTTTAAGGAAGGACTTTATGACCTGAGGCTTGTGGGGTTAAGCTGTGGAAATGATTCAGGCGAGAATGGAGACCATTATAATCATAGATATAAAAAACATAGAAATGTAAATATTCCTTTTTTTTTTTTACTTTTTTTCTTCCCATTTTTTCCATGTATACATTTGTTTTTTTTGTTTTTGTTTTTCTAGTACGTTTAATAAACTCAAAGTATGTAAATATTTTTTAAATTATCATCACGTTTTACTCCATGGATCAGAACCTCATCTTCCTCTTAGGATCACTGTCAAACTGCCAGTAGCGCATGTTAGTTTGCTCATTGAAATGGGTTAGAACCAAACCAAACATGTTTGCATGTTTTTATGCAGGCAGTCATGCAGATCAACATACCACCACTGATTAGCTCTCCTTATTTGGATTCTTCAAAGATCAGGCCCTCAATGTCAAAAGCTGTGCAAACCATTGGATGCTGGTTTCTCAAGTGAACCATTGTTAAGATTTTAGATGTATTTTAAATAGGTTTTATAGGTTTTTTTTTTTTATTAGTCGGACCTTTCACTGTTTGGAAATACAAAGAAGCCAGTAACTGGACTAGATAGTAATCGGCTCATACACCAAAAACGTCTTTATTTTCATCATGATTTTAAGTGAGAAAACCCTCAACTTGGGCTAATACTGTGGTTTTGGTATTGAAGTTTTGGTTGACTTTCCTCCTATGTTCTCAGGGTATCGAGTTTCCACGAAAACGATCGTCTTTCAACAGTTGCAGCTGAATTAACGTTCAAATCACTGAGCCGCCACTCGAGCCCCACGGAAGAAAAAGAAGGTCGGGGTTCACACTGATCTGCAGGACAGATATTCACCTGCTTTCCTTAACATCCACACCTTATTTCTTCATAAAAAAATGTTGGTACTCTTTTCAGAACCTTCGTATCCAAAGCCTGATCCAAACAGCTCTGCACCCAGAAGCTGGGAGCTCCGCACCTCAATCAACCAATCCAAAGGTGACTTCCTTTTATTCAGAACTCATTGACTCAAACTCAAAGAACTCTTTGCTGATTGTGTTTGTATTTGCAGATACGGCAGCCCGGCAGAGCCCGATGGAGGCCGTCCGTCGTTCTATACGGAAGTTTGAAGAGAAGCGTTATTCCAAGATGAAGCAGCGCAACATAATCGGTCAAGTGTGTCACACGCCAAAGTCTGATGGCATGCATGTTGGGCTCAGGAAGGTGACTTTTAAGTGGCAGAGAGGCAACAAGATAGGTATGGCTGTAGGACGTCACTCTAGTTATGATTTATCTCATTAAATACATTTGCCTACAATAATATTTTTGTTTGTAATATCAGGTGAAGGTCAGTATGGAAAAGTCTATACCTGCATTAATGTTGACACTGGAGAGCTTATGGCTATGAAGGAGGTATGAAGCACAGAAAATTGAAATTCAAAAGCACAGGTACTGAAATCCAGTTGGTAAAGTGTGTTTTTTTTCTTTTTTTTTTATTTTTTATATAGATACGATTCCAGCCCAACGATCACAAAACCATCAAGGAGACGGCCGATGAGCTGAAAATATTCGAAGGCATCAAACATCCAAACCTCGTGAGATACTTTGGAGTTGAGCTCCATCGGGTAAGAAGCTAGCGTATGATTAAAGGAGCACGCGTTGCGTTCTGAAGCAGATTGGTGTGAATGTATGTCTGCTACCTTTTAGGAGGAGATGTATATCTTTATGGAGTACTGTGATGAAGGAACGCTGGAGGAAGTTTCTAGACTGGGGCTCCAGGAACACGTGATCAGGCTTTACAGTAAACAGATCACTACAGCCATCAATGTTCTCCATGAGCATGGCATTGTGCACCGTGATATCAAAGGTCGGTGTTGAGTTCCTGAAACTCATTCTTTGGTATAAGATGTGTTAAAAGCTCTTATCGCATTACTTTGTGTTTGTATTCTTCTTTGTTTTTTTTTTAACAGGAGCTAATATCTTCCTTACATCATCGGGTTTGATTAAGCTGGGCGACTTTGGCTGCTCAGTCAAGTTAAGGAACAACACTCATACCATGCCCGGGGAGGTGAACAGCACACTGGGAACAGCAGGTCAGAAAGGACATCTAGTGGAGGATGATGGTTCTTTCTTCTCTCAATGTTGTGGGTTTGTCCTGTTAAGATCTTATTTAGCAGGGACTAAATTCGCATCAGCGATTCTACATATCAGGGAACAAAAATCAGGTGGGGTTCCTGGTAGCTCTATTCAAGGGGCTCTTCAGTAGCTTAATGCTTCACCTGCTTCTAGTGCAGATTACTAGAGCATCTTTTAACATATGGATGCTGAAGGCACATAAGTCGATGAAAGACTTTAAAGTCAGATTTTAAAGTCAGATAAAATCAATAACTTGATGATTTAAAATTTCCTTCAGCTTCTTAGTAGATGTTTTTTTGTCTTATTAATTCCCCCCTTTACCCAAAAATGTAGAAATACCACAGAGCATTCAAGAAACTTATTTTTCATTCTTGTTAAGAAATTAAACATCCACCCTAAGTTTGGATCTGCCTACTTTAAAAAACTTTGTAAGAATTAAAGGTTTGAAACCAGGAGATAAAGAAACAAAAGTTTATTTTTTTTTGGCTAAGTTGTTGTAAATTTGTCTCCTCTGCTTTCTGTAAAAAAAAAAAAAAAAAAAAAAAATCAGCTGCCACTGGTAATACAATATAATATTGATCTATCTCATTGTTTATAAGGATAGTTTTTACGTTATTGTTGGTTAATATGACAACAAATGACCTCTGGGTTAGTTTCAGTTATAAACTATCTATTGTTGAGACCAGAACCACATGTTTAGTTTCTGTGCTTCACATCTCTGTCATAAACTCCCTAAAACAACTCTAATTTGTAGAAACTACCACCTTCAAGTCAAGATTAAAAACAAAAAACATTTTACAACAGCTTAACCGTTAAGGTCAACGATTACTTTAAAGGTAAGTTTTCATCACCTTCAAGCTTTTATATTTGAGCATTTATTTGCACACTAAGATGGAAAAATAATCTGAAAGATGGAAGGTGTATGGCACAAGAAGATACACTGATTATTTGGAGGCAAACTATCAAAACTGAATCATTGCCTCTTGATTTTTAACACATGTCTGCATTTAATAATACTCAGTTATAGTTTCTACTTTCGCTCTTATCTTGTTATTTCAAACCAAATTCGTCTCAGACAAGCCTGCATTCATGTTCGTATTTTTAGAGCAGCTTTTAGGCTTATTTTGTTCCTCATGTGTTTCTTTATTCCTCAGCATACATGGCACCTGAAGTTATAACCAGAGCAAAGGGAGAAGGTCATGGGCGAGCAGCAGATATCTGGAGTTTGGGCTGTGTCCTGATTGAGATGGTGACTGGAAAGGTAAGCAGTGATATAGAAGATATTTGTCTTTGTCAATATGTGAGATATAAAGGCTTTGTTTCATTACAATAACTATTGCAGCTCTCACCTGTAGTTTTTATGGGTTCAGCAGTTCCTCATTCCAGGTGCAGCTTTCTTTTCCTCTTTTTAAATCAGGGAGGCACTTTGCAAAATTTCCTGTAAAAACTGATAGTGGTTAAAGTAAATTTCTAAAAAAACAAAAACCTAAAAAAATATATATTTTCAGTTGCGTTTCTGGACATGTTTTGTTTTTACTTCACTTCCCACCAGAGGAAGTTCACCTGAGCAGAACAACTTAGGAAATAACTCTAGGCAACGATTTGTGATCTTTATGTGGTTTTTATCTGGATCTGCAGAGGCCCTGGCATGAGTATGAGCACAACTTTCAGATCATGTACAAAGTGGGCATGGGCCACAAACCCCCCATCCCTGAGAAGCTCAGCACAGAGGGGAAGGACTTCCTTGGTCACTGCTTGGAGAGTGAACCCAAACGCCGCTGGACTGCCAGCATGCTTCTCGACCACCCGTTTGTCAAGGTACAAGAGATGACCTTTACACTTTATATTTAGATTTACAAAAAAAAAAAAGGTTAAGAGTTTTTTTAATGAATTAGACTGTTGTCCAAAAGGTGAACTCATATTTTAGAAAGAATTATTGAACGAATGATGTGATTTTGTCCGTTTTGATGGTTAATTAAAACCTTTACTTCAGTTTCATTGGAAAATTACTACATTAGCTGTCGAATTAAAAAAAAAAAAAAAACAACAACACTTATATATATATAATTTCTATCAGGAAATGTTTGTTTACTGAAAAATTTGTCCAGTTACTATTTATTTTAAAGACCAAAGCCTTTTTCTACACTGTTCCTCTTCCTCTCTGTGGTTTAAGTCACTAACAAATACAGTGATATCACTGGAACTGAAGGTTTATCAGCAGGGGGCAGCATTAGGTGCTCTATACTGTCCTGGTTGAAAACAATGCTGACTTTGGAGCAACTGTCCTCAGCATAAATGAGATGCTTCTAACATTATCTGTGGGTCAGGAGTGGCTGAATGCAAGGAATGCTGCATTCATGGCCCATTTCCTGAATACGTCACCCTGTGCGTCTCTGCCCCAAACATCTTGAATGGACTCTGCCAAAACTCTTAATGATCCTCATCTCTTGCTCATCTTTCCACCACACTTTTTATTTCGATTCAACTTCAACTGACCCTGTTTTTTTTGTTGTTATAAATGTAGACTTGTACAGCATTTGTTTGTGTTCATTTTGATCATGTACAAGGATGAAAAACAGAATATCTGCTTAAAGTATCTTTCCTGCCTACAGCTATAAACACCTACAGTAACTGGTTAAGACAAAAAAAAAATACAAGTTACTACAAAATTTAATTTCCCTTTGGGATAAATAAAGTCTTTGAATCTGATTTAAAACATCTGCAGTACATTTCTGGGATCTGATAGACTGATGTAAAAATAATGTTTATATTTATCTGCATGGCTCTTAAAAAAAAAAACCCTGTAGCAGTTGATCATCTCTACAGCAATAGCTGGAAGTCCTATCCATCAAAATTAACATCAATATGATATAAAATGATCCCTTTCTGAAACGAATCTCTTAGAGTTTCCCTTTTTAAATCAATAAATAAACGTTTCCAAAAGCAGCACCTATTTTCATCCGGTCCTCACGACGTCTCTTATGTGTTGTTTTCTGTCTCAGGTTTGCACAGACGAGGAGTGAATGACGCCGCCTCTTTTCACGTTTACAAACTGAAGCACTACTGTACATGCTGTTGGCAAAAAAGAAAACCAAACTGTGGACACGAGATGAAGTTGCGATTCGAGGCACATGGAGTTAAACTGAGGAACTAACGCATTATCATTTCAGAGGACAACTGGATCTATGAATTAGTACATTGTGTCTTTATGTAGCCATGGTTTGGGTGGTGCTGTATATACTGTAAGAATAGGATCGGCCTTAATTCATGTATAAAAATGCTGTTAAGTTAATTATTGCCACAATTTCACTGGTTCAAACACCTCTAAAACGGCAATGAGGAATACTTTGTTTTTGTTTTTTTAATTGGACATGGAGGATGGGGGAGTATCTATAGCACTTTTAAACTGTTTATCCAAGGGGAAAGCTTAGTAGAAAACGAGGGATCCTAAGTCGGTCACTATAAAGTCAAAATGAAATATGTGGCTACCCTCTGAATAAAAGAAGGCAATAGTTTCCCTTTATTAAATAAATGCCATCCAAATATTTAAATATTTTTTATTACTTATTCTCAAAGTGTGGGCAATAAGAAGGATTATTTAGTGTGTTTTTCGTTGCCTTTTTGCTGAGGAGAAATTGTCAAGTTGGAGCAATGTTCAAGTCTACTGGTCACTGGTGATGAGCTGTCCATGTGACTGGGAGTATAGTCGACTTGGAGGAGAAAATAGGACCAGCTGTTCCTCCCTGCTGCTGAACTACACACACACACACACACCCAAACACACACACACTGACCTACACCAGAACTTGTGGTCCTCTGCTGCTCCTACAGTGTTTGCTATGTAAAAAACAATATTAATAAACACATTATTATTGTTTTTGTTTCCCGTTTTTCATCTCAGCATTAAAGTTAATGTAAACTATAATCTCATAAGGTTATTCTGAATGCTTTGCTGTGAAACTGCTCTGCCAAGCCTATCAATGGGAGTCCTTCCTTCCCAATTTAAAGTTCACTGTTGGAAAATCGCTACAAATCTCATTGAAGATTATGCAAATTTATCAACCTTGAATTTTTTGTGTCAACCAGTGATTTTACTGAGAAGTTTATGATTAATTATAAGCGAAGGGTATGTTATTATCGTCCTGTTAGAGATATGAAATAAGTTTGTAAATTGAAGCCAGATGAACAAATGAAAGAACAATTTCTGTTTAAGATTAATTTATTAAGATATAAATATAAGCCAGTAAAGGGTTGTTAAACATTATTTGTAAGAAAATGTCAAGGGCTTATAAGGAGAAGTTTAAGTCGGTGTTGGTTACTAAAGCAATATTCAATAGTTTGGAAATTTAGAAAAGGATGCAAAATTGCAAAGTTAAAAACACATGGCTGATCACCTAAACTTAAATCTGAGACCCACAGCTCTGTGAATCTGGTGACAGGACATCCGCTTTGACATTTACAAATGTGGACGAGCAAGATTAAGAACAGAGAAAAAGATTTAAAACATTTACCTTTTAAAGTTTTCAGTCAGTAAACATGTGGAAGCACATCTGATCACATGAGGCGTAAACTGGTCATTTCTACATGTTAAAATTTGACTTTTAAAAAAAAAAACCCATCACCTTGAAGCATTGCTGTCATGAGGAACTAGTGGCAGCATCATGGTGTGAGGATGCTTTGCTTCTGGCAGCATAGAAGGTTTTAATAATCAAATAGAAACGTAACACTTAAATGGCTCATAAAATAGAGTTCCTAGAAATCACTAAAGTTTTTAAGAAAGGCCTTGACTTCGGTCTCTTGAATTTCACACTAGCTGTTAGGTTTGACTCAGAATAACCAAGATTTATTTTAAAAATTGAAGATGTTATAAGAGTTTTCTAATTCAGGTAAGATATTAAGACTTAGTCGTACAGGATGCTTTGATTAAACAACTTTCCAGAGATGTCTGTTAAACGACTTGATTAATCTTTAAGATCAGGTCTAAAATGGAATATAAGTATAAGTGAAACCAGGTATGTTATGTTCCTTCTTTCCAGATTTTCTCAGGTAATTTCATAATTTCAGCTCTTTAAAAAGCTTTTAATCTAGATTATTTTCAACCATTTAATGGGATGTTTTATTCTCCCGTGAAATCTGGTAAAAGATTTGCTTCACCAGAACTGCTCTATTTGAGTGATGCTAACAAAGGCCTACACAAAACATATAGAAAAAAAAAATACTCTTAATCCTAAAGTGTATCAGTACATCATTTTTAATTAAGCTGTTGTAAAAAGGACACTGTCTGCCCTTTGGTAGCATCTTTGCATTTCACTGTCCTGTGGCTGGAGATGCTTTCAATAAGCTTTATCTGATGGTCAGACGTCTCTTTATTAAAAGTCTTTACTATTAAACAATAACAACAAATCCCTCATGGTTTATTTGATTACTAGCTACCATGGTGTCGTAAAACAAAACGTGCTCATCCTACACAGTCCTTCCTGACCACAGTAGGTAAGGTGTTAGTTTTTAAATGTAGTGCAGCTCTGCATTATGAGCAAACAACAGCAACACTTCGCTTTTCTGCTTAAAATATATTTGTTTCAGACGTTTTGCAGGTTCATTTCAATGCAGTTTTGTAAACCTAAACCAAGCTGCCTGATTCTATGCACAAGATAAAGATAATATCTCTAGCAACTCATCCAAACAAGCTATACGTGTTCAGTCTTTTTCTAAGCTTTAACATCCTAACTGAGGGTGGAAAACGTTTGATCTCTAATCAATTCTAAAGTAAATTCTTGGTTTTCCTTTTTGTCTTGATTATTCTGAAGGAGGAAAAGTGGAACCTGTGGTATGAAAGCAACATTCCCCTTTACTCTTGATGTTTAGATTATAAAATGTATCAGTCAAATGACTCTTCGGGTCTCTCAGGTGCTGAAAATGATTATTTACATTAACATATAGCTGATACTATGCATGTTGAGATGTGGAATACGGCTAAAACAAGCTGCAAGTTATCATGGTGCAATAGTGATGACTCTCCTCTATAAACACAGTGTGTGTACCTGTACTATGGACACAGGGTGTGTTCCTGACGATTTGTTATCTGAGAAATCTTCTCTGTGTGGTTAAAGTTAAATAGCCGTTCAACCCTAAATCCTTTTGTTTATATTCATGGAGAGGTTAAAACCAAAGATTGCCTCCAAGCAAAGAACTGGGAATGAAAGCTCCACGGTGTACACACCTCTGGGTAAAACTCAGCTTTTCCCCTCCAGACACACTGTTTTTCCACATGCTTCGAAAACTAAAAGGATGACTCATCAAAGGCGCTGCCTGTCCCAATGAATACTCAGGGCAAATCAGCTCAGTCATTACCAGGAAACTGTTGTGTTGTTTCCTTGACACTAGTGTACGCTCTGAAGCCTCCTTCACCGTAACTAAACCCCTCCCCTACAAGTTTTCTTAGATTTTTAGGCTACTTTGATTTAAACCACAGACCCTTTTTTCTTTTGAACAATACAGGATCATTTTAAGTACATTTGGCTCTTTTCTAAAAAATTCAGCTGCTGACTAGATTATCAGTGGTCTCATACATTTAGTCCCTAGTGACACAAGTTTAGTTATTTTTGATATTTCCAAAAGCATATTCAAGATACAATTATATGATCAACACAGGCTTAAAGTGCAGCTGTAATTGGAGAATATTCAAAATCAAACTGGTGCAATAGTTTAGGAATTACTGTGGCAAAGGAGAGAAGCAGCTGGAGTAACAAATTCGGCCAAATGCAGCAAAGTTGATTGGACGGCGCTTCACAGCACAGATGGGAAATGATCCAAAACAAAATCGTTAAAGCAACTCAGGAGTTTTTTTAAAAGAAAGAAGTAATATTTTGCAAAGCTTGAGTTTATCATTGGATCTAAACCACATTTATCAAGGATTTTAATTACTTAAGAGAAAACCTAAGGCAAGAAGACCCACAGACAAGCAACAGCTGAAGAGAGCAGCATTAAAGGCCTGGCAAAGAATCAGAAAAATGGAAACCCAGCTGTTTTCTGATGGCATCATATATTAAAATATATTAAAAAGTATCATTTACTTTGATTACTTGTCTAATTACATTAGAGCTTCTGAAATTAGGAGCATTTGTAAAAAAAAAAAAATAGCTACATCTTTAATCAGATATTTTTGTTCTTTATTTTAAGCCTACGTTGTTGTCGTTTCATTTTAAAATCCAATGTGGTGGCATGCAGAGCCCAGATCATGAAGACTCTGTCACTGTCCAAATATTTCTGCCCCTAACTCTTTGCTCTCTTTTGAAGTTTGACATCATCAAGGATTATATAAGAGCTCCTTAACTAACTCAGTTGATCATTACATGTTACAGCAATACATACATATTTCTTTTGGTTTAACTTTTCAATAAAGCTTTTTGCTATTAACTATTCCGCATCTCACTATTTTGCATAATAATCTTAAAACAAAAAACAAGATCATTACAGAAAGATATTTCTCTCCCTCCAAAGTTAGATTTGTGGCTCAGAGTAAAAATCCTTCTCAGATGCTATTGTGACAAAGCAAATATTAACTGTGCCTTTTATTTGCATGCAAAGGTAATTTTCCCAGTTTGTTGTTTTGATGTGATCATATTTACATTCACACTGGTTAATAAGGAGAGCCAGCCACTCTGAAGCATGTTTACAAAGTGAAGTCCAGCTGAACTCAAGGGCAGTTTGACCAACTCAGAATTCAGTGCTTTCCTGTTTGGAGCGTGCTGTTAAACATTAAACCATCAACTACACAGATTCCTGAACCTCTTACCCACAAGCATCATCTAAGTAAGAAGGACTTTTACGACAGCAGAGCTAAAGGTGCAGGAACTGCAATTTCACTGGCTGCTGGAGGGCTTGTTTTTTCTGTTGCAAAAACCTGTAAACGCAGAGAAGAGACACCAGGATCCTCTCCAACACAGACCCTACAGCTCCATGTTTAGTGTTTTATTTTTCTCTCAAAGTCGTGTCATCACCTCATCATATCAGAATTTAAATATTAACGTTAAAATAAAAACTGGTGATGACTGTTGTGAAATTATAAAACACTCCAGACATGTCATTGCACTTTGGAATAAAGTGCAGCTAAGCCAAATAAAGAGAAAATAAACACACACACAATCTAATATTGCTATGTAGCGAGGACCATGAGTTTCAGTCATTTTTTAGCCCCTTCTATGCCCTAACTATTACCAGTGCATACCTCATCCTATAGCCTTAAATTAACTTGAATCCTTGAAAAGTAGCTTGTGGGAACTTGGAAAATATCCTCAATTTACAACAACTGGACCTCACTTTACTGGTAAACGTTCTCCCTCAGATAGACAAACAGAAACACACCGTGTCATAGATTGGTTATGCCTAGACTCTTATGGAAAATCCCAAAAGCTTTTCTAAGATCTAAAGAAACATCTTCTGTTGCTACTGTCAACAACGGATGCCAATGTAAAGCTTATTTGTTGTGCAACAGCACAGTAAACTTGTTTAAGGTTTAAAGAAGCCAGAACAGATTCCATACACTGTGTGCACATATATTTCTACTTCTTGAATGTTTCCAGTTTGTTTTTTTAATCAACCTCTTTGTAGCATTCGCATTTCAAGTAAAAATAATTAATCTACTAAATTGAAGCTTTTAATAAGCAACATTTTTACAAAAGTGGCATAATTTGCCATCTGTGAAAAACCTCATAATATTCATTACTTAACTCTAAAGCAGGGTGTTTTAATTTATTTCACTCTTGTGAGTGATACACATTTTTCTAAGCATTGGACTTGAACCTTCACTTAATTAGACACAATATTGTTTCTTAGAGAGTTCCTTTTTTTTTTTTTTTTTAAAGTGACATTTGCCAACAGAGAAATACTGATCCAATTCCTGTTGCTTAGCTACAAGCTCAACGACCATTTTGGGACATGCGTCAAGCAGTCTGACGTCCATCTGGTTTAGATCAAAACATGTTTGTGTTTTATACAATGGTCCAGTCAAAGACTGCAACTAAATTCCACTGAGAAAAAAAAACTTTTGAGAATGTGTTTGTTTAAATTATTTCCCCTTTGTTGCATTTGAGTTATTTTTAACAAAATGTAAGCAAAAGAAAGCAATGATGTACTGAAATTTAATACATCTTGTAAACAGGCTACTAGAGAATAAACTGAAGAATCTCTGCTGCAGTATGTGAACATTTTCAGTGAAATATTTCTCTTTGCCTTTACTTGAGGTGTCACAGTTAAGGCGGGGCCTTCAGGGAGTGTTGGAAATAGCACCACTCTTGTTGGAGCAAAGACTAATAAGCGAGTTCTACCCTGAATCACTGATCATGTAAACTTTCTTTACTGACGTTTCAGTTGGAGGCGCACACAAAATGTTTTTATCAAAGCTTTTATTATCTTCAAATGCAAATATAATTTGACGTACACGTTGATCAAAGAGGTAGTCCATATTTGACTTGTTTACATTTTAAACTTTATATCTCTTTTTTTCTATTAAAATATTTCCACTCATAACTAGCACCGTTTTCATTTGTCAAACTCCTATTTCAGCTTCTGCAGCACACCTTTCAGCTTGGCTGCTTCGGGCCTCTGTGCAGCAGGTCTGTACTTGTTAGACCAGCCGGGTTGCTGTTCACCTAACATTCATGCAGCTTGCCGCCTACAGATTTGTGGATCTTCGCAGAAACAACTGAAGACGGCGGCACTCCTCAGTTGCTGTTCTCAGGAGCCGCCTTGATCCCGTAATTTGAGCCTTTGTCAATCTCAGTCTGGCCGATCATCCAGCGAATTCCCATGGACACTATGAACGCAGAAAAATAAAAGCTTTCTTAGCTGCATCAAGTCATCGCAGTGGCAGATTTTGCAAAGAAGATTATTTCCATGGGAACCGTCTTTTAGAAGATGTTTCCAAAACCCATTTACTCTCTTTGAAACTGTTCCATGTTGTTAAAGGTCCAATGCAAATAAACACAAGATGTAAATGTTGTATCTCCAAGTATCTGTGTGTAAACAATTGAGAATTAGATAGTTTCTTTTTGTAATAAAAATCTGGAATTAGATATCCTGAAATTAACACTGATATATTTGTGTGACAAAAAACATTTATCAGTTTAAACTTAACATCTAAACCTCTGTCGTTTTCATGTCGACAGATGGATACGAGCATTGCTTTAAGTGTTGAAGTTGCAACATGTTTATCAACTGCTTGTGCTAACAGAAAATAATCCCTCTATTTACTTTTTTTCCCCCCAGATTGATGAATATAAACACATGACTAAAGGCTGTTAATACCAAGACATCAAACTCTGCAAGAAAACAGTAACTTACATCGGTGACGACAAAATCTGCTGCTTAGTAAAACGTTTAAACAGAGAAAGGCAGATTAAACCAACAGAATGATACATGCAAACGTCAGTAAATTAAAACATCATAACAAATAACTTTAGTTCAAAAAGTGAAACTCTGATCATTGTGCAGAGTGATGTATACCAACCGCTCCTGGTAATTTCAGTATTTATGGGATGAAGTGAACAAACAAACACATTCTTCTTCTCTGGTAATTTGACTATATTGATCCTCCACTGGGAGGGTAAGAAACAAAATCATAATGCTAAAGAAGTTGGTTGAGTTCAGTATCTGAGTAGGAAAGTTAAGCGGAAGGAAAACGTTTAGAAGAAACAGTTGTATAAAAACAACAAAGCAACAGTTTGGTGGAGATGTGGCCTGCAGCTGGATTCTGTGCCTCAACAGCTGCACAGACAGTCGTATCAAATACGTCGAGAGCCGTGGCATTCATTGTGTTTTGATATTCCTTTTGCTAAGAAAAAAACAAAAAAAACAACTGAGCTGTTTCAGATGAAAGTAAAGAATAAAAAAGGTAAAGGTCTTTCATCTGAAAGCATAGGCTTCAGTGTCTCCACACTTTCCACTTATTGACATACATCACTCTGCTTGAAGTTATTATATTTGACTTTTAATTGCTGGACCAAAATATTTCTATTGATAAATATTTTATTGAAAAGTCTGAAACCAACCTGCAGAGCAAACAACCACAGCAGCGATGATAGTAAAGGCTGATCCAGAGCAGAGCAGCTGGGCGAGTAGGAGGCCCAGAGGGTACAGGACCACGCAGGACCAGAAGAGCCAGTTAATCAGGGACCAGGGCCGACGAGGAGGGCTCCTGATAGGGCCAGGGAAACGCCCCGTCTGTGCATAGTGCTCCTGAAAGCTATCCTGTTCCCAAAAACACAAACAAGTGATTACAAGCTGCCTTGATATAATTAAATAGTTTTTTTTTTAAATACATTTTGGTCATTTTCTTTTCCTCCCATCAGGAGAAGAATAGAGATAACATCTACATAATGCAAGATAGAAATAAGCAAAAATTTGAGTATTCTACATTTCTGAACACGGCTTTTAAATCCTACATGGTCAGCAAATGTTGGCTCCTTCTTTTTAACGGCTCCTACAGTTTTGGTGACTAAGGATTTGAGTTTTCCCCGTTTCTGCTGTTTTTTTTTTAAACTCCCAAGAGAAACTTTTGTTGCTCCTGTGTCTGATTTGTTTGAGGTTTATTCAAAGACCAAAGGACTGAGTTGAGTTATAAAGAGAGGTAGACTATAGTGAGTTATACATCATTATCTGGACTCATTCATGTCATTTTCTGTGTGGGTGATGTGCAGGTTTGCAGGGAATGCTGCTCTGCAAAGTGCAGCACTTTCTTGGTCTGTAACATGATCCCGAGAGCATTCAGGGGTCAGAAGTCCTTGTTTGCTCTTTTAGCCTTCATATGAAAACTTTAGTGGATTTCAACACTAAACCTTAGCTTCCTTTCTAAGAAAGCATTTCTATTGAAGAAAAAAAGGCAAAAAAAGCATCTGGCAAATTGTGCTATTTGAGATTTATAAAGACCTGGTTTTCTCTCAATGACTCTCTGACATAGAAGTCATGTTTCAATAAAACTACACAGGACCAATCACACAACTTTAAGGTATCTGAACTCCTTACACAAACACATAAATAGTTTTTTATTAAATTATCTCAAAGAAATAAATAAATATAGTATCCTCTCTTGCTTTAGACTTAATCTCATTTTTGAAGAAATAAAAATCAAAATTGCTACTTTAAAACAATAACATTCTGATTCAATGACATTTGAGTCAAGCCTCCATCCTCTGTATTTATGATCAATAATAATTCAACTGTTTGCTTAGAGAAGTATGGCGCCAGCAGCAGCATAAAAGCCCCAAACAGCATCACAGGCTGACCTTCATGTCTTTTAAAATAGTAAATATATCCGATCATTTCTTTTATATACACATGTGTTTGTGTGTGTGCCTATATCTAATGATTAATCTCTAGCAAAAGGTGATATTTTATTTATTCAGCTTCAGACAATGCTGCCTTTGGCAATTTACAGGATGTCATGGTCACAAGAGAAAAGACATGTCTTTGCATGCTAAATTCAACTGTCAGCTCCTTTTTAAATCCTCAGTACTCACCTTTTCTTGGTATAGTTTGTGCAGCCAAGCAGCGCACTCTGCTTCATCCTCTGGAACTGACTCTAAAGGAATCCTCCTACATCAGATAGGAAGGAGAAAGACCAGTCACAAAAACAAAAGAGCATCCTGGGTTGTAATCTCATCCTATATCTCTGGCCAACATTTTGTCCTACCTGACATATAAATCCGCATGATATTTCTTTCCATTAAGAATTCCAAGAAGAGTTGGTGTTTCATTGTGCCTGAAGTTCAATGTGGAGTCGTATATAGCAGCAACTGCACCAGAGAAGCACAAAGCGGCGGTTCACTGGGCGAGGCAGCTCATTTGCACATTTCACTGGCATTTCCACATTCAAACAAGGCTGGCAGTATGCACATTACCGAGGACGGCATGCAAAAAAATCTGCCAGTTACTTACCGGTCCCCCTGAGGTTTTGGACAGTTATATAGAATCCTTTTGTTCTGGGAAGAAGATGGTACTTAAGCGGAGGTAAACCTTTGCTTTCAGCCACCTGCATGCTGATCTGGTGTTTCTTTGGGGTGAAACGTGTTCCTTCACAATGAAGTAGGAACTTGTGGGAGATAAGAAAACTTTTAGGGCTTATTACAAACATTTCCTGATTGAAAGATATCATTATATCCTCTTACATCTATACAAAAAAACAAACGAATAACAAATAGCCACACAGGCTGAGACCCACCCAGTAGTTTTCAGGGTAATCCCGCAGATTCTGAAGACTCCGAGCCACATTTGTCCGGTCCTCCTCCCACTTCCTTTTGCAGAAAACTATCTCAAGGAAATACCACATCCAGCCAATCACTGGGACGTAGGCGAGCTCATTTTTGGCCAACACTTTTGAACTCTTATAAAATGAAATGAGAGGATTAGTACTGAGAAAAGCTTCATAACAAAAACAAACCAAAAACTGATCAGAGCTTCATCTTACCCCAAGAACTCCAAATCTCTCACAGAAGGTCCAACCACATAGAAAGTCTATCTCAAAAGCGTGGTTGAGGACTACGATAGCATTCTCTTTCCCATAGAGTAGGTAGCTTTTCGGATCAGTGTACAGCGTGCATTCAGTCCCAGACCACCACTCCAGTGCTGCTACCATCTCTGAAGATCATTGGGACACATTGATGTTAATAGGCAAGAATGAATCCATATTTTAAAAAGGATCTTTTTATAAATGGGTTAAATATAAGTATTTTCAAAAGAATTAATTTATCTAGTTATCAATAATGGTTAAATAATAATGAAAATGTTTTGGTAAAAAAAAAAAAACAGATTCTTTTGGAAAACTTTAACAAGAATTTAAGTAAATATGTCAGTTCAGTAAACTTTTGTTCAGACCAGCAACAAAACAATAAAGCAGATACACAGAAATTTGTACTGTTTGCGTAAATAATCATTGAAAAGAAAAAACTCGAACTTCAATGAAGACTTTTGGCTGAGAGGCTTCGGTGTAATCAGTAAAACTCAAAGGACTGTTTGAGCTGCTGTAATTCTGGGTCATTGTTTCCAATTGTCATGAATTGACACTTTGCATGAAAAACTAATTATCCTGTCACTGTAGATTTTCATTCAGATAAGAGAGCCAGAGATGCTAAAGGTCACAGAAAATGGTGGAAGAAATTATATCACAATCCAACTTCCTGATGTGGTTCAGCCTTACTTTAAGTATTTAATTACTGAAATCAAAGATAAGGTGTCTCTGATTTAAAAAAAAAACAAAGACCTTCTTAGAGACTATAGCTTGAATTTGATTAGACAAGAAAAAATAAATAATTTGCAGTAAGTTTATATAAAGTTTACTATCAGAGCAATGACAATTAAAACAAAATCCAAAGAATTTGTTGCATATTTTCAGAATAATTAAAGTCAACAGCTGGGTTTAAAAAACTGCATGGATCAGAACGGATCACAAAACTAGTACTACAGGTTCACTGATGACTCAACATGCGGTTGTGCAAGGACTCCCTCCCTGTTTAACTTCCTGCAAACATTAAGGTTCACACAATCACAGAGAAAAAAAATCCTGGATATTTCTTGGATACATATTTTATGCAATGGATGACATGAAAAAAGGATTAATTGTAAAGAAAAAAACGGCTAGGCTTGGTATCCTGCCACTTAGATCATTTTTCTGGTTATCCTCATTCAGATTTACTGGCCTCCAGACAAGTGTTCACACAAATCATTACAAACATTCACTCTATCCCAAAAATACATTTTTCACCCCAATGCAACCAGTGATTGAGCCAAAAACAATATTGTGATCCTTCTAATTTAAACTAATTGATTAAATTAGTAAAATAACACTTATATATTAGTTAAAATTTAAGACTTTTTTGAGTGGTTACACTCAAAAAAAGTCATGAATTTGATCTTTTTTCAATAAAACATTTATTCAAATCTATCTTAATTAAATGTATATAAATTGTTATAATTTTATTGATACATAAAAACGTTGCCTTATCAGTGACTTTCTGTTTCTGCAATATTTTTTGCATTTTTTAAACCTCAACTGTTGCACCATCAGTGCTTTCTTTCAGTTGCTAAGCAAACAAAGAACCAACAGAAAAACAATTACAGTATAGCCTTTGTTGCATGGGGGAGGATTGGTACTTACGACTCGCGATGCAGTAACCCAGTCTGATGTTAACCCTGCGGGCCAGCTGCTTACTGACCAGCCACAGAGGTAAGGTGCAGAGCTGTATCAGGTTGATTAAAACTCCGCTCACCAGGAACACATAGCATATGATCAGGTGACACAAAAACTGGGATTTTAAAAACTGCAGCAGTCCCATCCTTCTGCTGAGAAAAACAAAATAAAACGATGTTTGTATAGAAATATAATTGATATTTTTTATCACACAAGGCTTTCAGCCATTTTAACCAAAGGTTTTAGAGTCAAAAATACAAATATATTCTAAATAAATTATACACACATGGAAAAAAATTGTTATCCTATATGAAATAAAAAAAATCTACAATGGTTAAATAAAATAACTTGAATCTAACAAAAGTAATTATAGATCAAAATTTTATGAAAATGAGTAAATGAAAGCCAGGCATTGCTTTAAAACCGTGCTTTAACAGAATGATGAAAATAAATAATAATACATGAAACAGGCCTGGACAAAAATGAAGGTATCCTTAAATTCATCTTTTGTTAGGCAACCTTTTGAGATGATCACTGCAATCAAATGATCAATGAGACCTCTACTGCGGTCAGCAGGTATCACAACCCACTCTTTATGAGTTCACTGCTCCAGTAATCTCAGGTTTGAAGGATGCCTTTTCCTGACATGTTTCAGCTCCTTCCAAAGATGCTCAATTTAGGTCAGAGCTGATAGACGGCCACTTCAGAATAATTCAACGTTTTCCTCTTAGCTATTCTTTGGCTGTTTTTAGTTATGTTTCAGGTCTTTATCCTGTTGCAAGACCCATGACATGCGACTGAGATCAGGCTTTCTGACACTGGGCAGCACATTTCTCTCTATAGAATCCCTTATTAGTCTTGAGATTTCATTGGGCCCTGTAGTCTGCACCCTGTGTCAGATGAAGCAAAACAGCCCCCAGACCATAACAGGGCCTCCTCCATGTTTCATAATAGGGAGAGCTTTCTTTTCTTGATATGCTTCATTTTTCTTTTCTGAACATAGAGCTGATGTTAGCAAAAAGTTTCATTGTTGTCTCATTTGTTCATAGGACTTTCTCCCAGTAGTTTGGTAAATTTCATTCTGGCTTTTTTATAATTAGTTTTCAACAACGGTGTCCTCCTTTGTCATCCCTCATTAAGTCCACTTTGACTCAAACAACAAGGGATGGTACAATCTGACACTGATGGCCCTTGAGCTTAAAGTTCCCCTTTAATTTCTTAAGAAGTTTTTCTGGGCTCTGTTGGTGTGCTAAATTAGCTTTCTGTCCATAAAAATGTCTGTGATGTCAATGTACCCTTAGCCAGTTTACTCCCCCTCCCATTAGATTTGTCTCCTATCAGGCCCTGTCCAAAAGAAAACTTTTAGTTTCCCTTTTCTCAGTTTTTCTAGCAGCCTCAAAACCTGCTACAGTGAAATAAGTATTTAATAAAGGATTTCTTAAGCAAAAGGTTTCTCGTTTCCTTTAATAAATGAAGCATTCGGTCTGAGCGTGTACTAACAGCCAAATACAGAAACAAACCTCTATAGGAATAAGAAACTGCGATCTGCAAATCAAGCAACAGCTTTGGAGACGTTTTATAATTTCATGGAGGCGAAAACAGTTTCAACACCTTTACTTATATTACTGATAAGACTGAGATAACCAACCATGGTGTAACAGCTGTTTCAAAGAAAAGAGGTTGTTTATTTATGACTATCACAATTTGAACATGCAATATATCTTAACTCGGTGTAAAAATATATATCTGTGTATAAATTATACCATACATCTTCTCACCTTCATGTAAACACTATTTCCCTCTATTCTGTCCTGTAAACTCCGGCAAACTCCTGCTTCTTAGACCTTCAAAACAGTCACTATAAGTCCATGTCACCGGGATTTTTCCGCGCTTCCTCTTCAGATTTATGCCATGATTCCTTCAGCGTGATGTCGGTTCATCACCCCACTCACTGGTAAATGCTATTTCCCCACATGTCCCGCCACACCCATTTAAAAAGCCACGCCCGAGTTGAAATCGACGTGTGTAGAAGATCTCTGTCACTTTCCAGAACGCTTTGACCAGACAAAGATCGTCTATTTCTACAGCTGACGCGATAACAGCTGCTGTAAATATTAAGACAAACAACAAAGGTTTTGAACACTTAAACCTCCAACCTGCAAATAAATGTAATTTGTTTCAGAATATTTATATAGCAAAACCTCTTCATAGTTTTTCTCGCAGGTGTATTTTATTCAAGACAAAGTAAGACCTCTGTTAACTTTTGTGCTGCGTCTACCCAGTCATAGAAAAGACATGGAATTAGTATCAAATTAGATCACACGCACACTTTTTTAATTTCATTTTGATTTCATTTAACTAAAGTGTTGTTGATATCACCCTCAAGTTCATCCAAATAAGTTATGAAAATAACTTGTCGCAATTAGCTTACAGACAGAAGATTTACATTTTAAAAGAAAACAAAATTAATTATCAGCTCTTAAATAGACAGGACACTAGCCTTCCGCAGAAAATTACAGATTATAAGCTTTTACTATCAGAGCAATGCTTTTCAACGTTGTTATTTTTAAGGACAAAAATAAGAAGATAAAATCGAATGTATTTTACTATTCTAAACACTAGAGGGCAACAGAGATTCATGCAACGCATTTCCATGATCCCATAAACATACTTAATTTGGCCTGCAAAAATACTTGAATTTCATTTACATCCTGAATCAAAGGAGAGGCTGACATCTGAGGTTTTTAAACTCTATTTCTAAAGGACCATTATTGTCCAATAATGACTGCAGTGGTCTGACCATACCGTGAAGTAGTCTAGGAAGTTCTTTGTGTTCAAACACCAAACTCAAATATTGTGAAGCAGGCTCAAGGGAATAATATTTAAGCAGTGCAAGACGTTTTGTTGGTGCAGACATGATGGAGTGCAGCAGATTTTACACTGAGCTGAACTGAGAAACTTATTTTAGAACTTCTCTAGCCGTCTCAAATTCCTTCGACTTCATAAAGTAGCCAAAGACAACATTTAAGTACTGTTAATGTTTGATGAAACTCATTTTCTTAACAATTAGACCTAAGAGACATATTTTTATTTTATTTTGAACAATTGTTTACCTAAAACGTTTCTACCCTGATGTGACTGTCATTATGATGTGAGGTCAGAAATATCTGTGTCTGTTTGTCTCACATCCATGGAGAACCAAAACAAATATCAAAGACCTCAACATAATATTTAAACATAACTCTGTGAGTGCAAGTTCAGTTTATCCTTTGGATCCTTTTGTAGTCTGGTGGGACCACAATTCCTGGTACAAACAACAGCACACAAGCGTGAATGCTTTGGGAAATGGAAGGGACGTTCTGTTTCCTGGACACAAAGTGCGAATTAATACCCGAATACCAGAAATGAGTCAAAAGAGGATTATGTAGGAAATAGTTTGTAGACATACAACAAAATAGCCAAATCCTTTCCTTCTGGTTTCACAAAAAGAGAAAAAAAATTGATAATGTTACATGCATGAGAATATCTTTATATTTAGGAAAATACCTGTGAGCTGGGAGAACTTGTGGCCATTAAATGTAAAGACATTTGCTGTAAGTCATGTGTCTATTTACAGCATGCATTTCAAATGAAAACAATTATGTGCTGCAAAAGATATCTTGACCCCCTGAGGTGTTGACTTGTTTCCCACCCTCAAGGTGTTCTGTGATATCTGGCTCCAAGCTGTTAACAGCTTTAGATCATGTAAAATGGAGGGTGAGGCCTTTGTTGTTAGGACTTATTTATCCAGCACATTCCATAGATGTTGGACTGGAGGGATTTAGCATCACAAGCTCATTGTTGTGCCCAAACTTTTCCCAAAACATTTCACTTTGAGACAGGGTTATTAAGCCACCGCTGTTTATACTTAACCACTTGTCAAACTCTTTTACTCATTTGTTTTCAACAAGTTCCTCCTGATATTGATAGCTGATGACAGGAAGGCTCTAATAAAGGCCTTACTTTGTATTATAGTTCTACAAAGCTGGGGTGAAATAAGTTGGAAGTTTTAAAACAAAGTAAATAAAAGATAAAAAATAATACTCGTAGCTGAAAAGTATTTGAAGAAGATAATGAAAATAAATCTACAGAAAGCACATCATTATAGAGGTGACAAGTCATTTTTCTTAATATTTTCAAAGGTCATCCAACCTCTCCCCAGCATCACACCAACACTCCAGAAACTGGTTTTATAGCTCTTAGTGTCAGAATTAGAGCTACAGATAAACATGTCTGACTGGTTGACAGGTTTGGACAACCAGACAGGAAAATACATCAGCTCTGAAGACATTCTGCATGTTATGAGAAAAGGTAAAGAAAAATGACCAGAGCAAAGGTATTCTTGATAACTCACAAAAATTTGCCTTCAGAATTTGATTTAAAGGCACAGAAGGATATTTCCTTTTATCAAAGATCAAATACTCCCATTCTCCCCCCGTTGGCTTAAATTTTGTGAAGCATTTGAGTAAATCAAAGAATTATGGAGACATTCTTTGCTACAAAATGTATGCGATTATGTATTTATACTTTTATAGAATGCTCCCAAGACCTGCCCTACTTCAAAGAAAGCTGCACTTCTCACTTTATGCTATGTTTTGTAATAGTCTGGACGTAATTTCATCAACTACATACTTAATTAATTAGATTTAAGTTGGTTAAAGCCAAACAATTTAGCCTTTCCCACAAAAAAAAACTCACTAAAGTGAAAACACATCTCTTTACTAAGGCCAACAAAGCCAGGAAGCCTAAGTTCTTCTTATTGAGAAGAAGTCATTTGATCCTGAGCAGCAAGAGCTAAAGATGTGAAGTGGAGAAACATCTCTACAAGATGTTTCCCTTTTCCAAGAAAAGTCATTTTTCATCCATTGAGAGATGTTTTACAGTTAAGTTTCCCTTTTGAGGGCCCCGTTTCAGTTCAGCAGTCATGTCATGGTTTTACGAGAAGAGCTGAATAAATCCTTACCCCCTCGTCTTATTTATTGAGCAGTGTTAAATCAAACAGGGAAGGTATGATTTTAAAAAAAAAAAAGTGTATTTATATTAAACCTAAGAATAGATGGATTAAGAATCGACTGCCGAAAACCAGGGCAGCAAAATATCTGCTTTAGTTCAATACATCTCTCTGTCACTTCTATAAGTACAGAACAACAATAGAGAAGTTTGTTTGCTTATTTCATATCACTTTAGTGGGAAAAGTTATTCAGACTTTAAAACAAATCACTGGCTGCAGCTGACATTTTTCAGTCATCAGTGTGACACAGCTGGCCAAAGCAAACAGTTTTCAGCCAGGACGAGCTCTGCTTTTGGCCCAGGAACACAAAACTGATCTGGACGAATACCCTGTACAAGGGATGTGCCAAGGATTAACTGAAATTGCAGTATGAGTGTGATTTATAAGCCATCCTGCGTCATTTGACTGTGACAGCTTCTGACAAATTAATATGCCTTTAGCCCCTCTCCTCAACCCTTTAAGGTAATGGTTCCATTAGCAAATGTTTTTCAATATCCACTTAGAGGCAACCAGTCTCTCATGATAGTCATTTTTTTTATGCTCTTCATTATCGTAATGACGGGAAAGTTTCTGATTAGTACTTTGGGCAGCCTCATAACATTTTCAATGCAAATGTTAAAAATACTTGAAATGCAAAGAGTGAATTGAAATAAAAAGATGATTTTTTTTCTCTTAACAGACACTATTATCTGTTTGCTTTTCTGATTCCTTTTAAAATCAGGAGTCAATTAATCCCTAACTGACTGCATGTACCAATACTGTAAAATAAGATGATTTTCCGATTGTATAATCCTGAGCCTTTAAACTTATAGGTAAATAAGTGCAAATCAAAGAAATTATTGCATAGATCAGGCCCTAAACTTTAGATGACTCAGTGTGTACATGCACTGAGTTAGAAATGAGACCCCAATGCTTGTTCCGTCAGAGACTGAACTTAGTAGCACCAGTTGTCAAAATGACTGTGGGCCCCAAAGACACATCTTACAGTCCATAAAATGCTGGGAGGTTTTTCAGAGGACACCTGTTCCACAGTTCCCAGGGGCTCATACATAGAGCGTGAACGCCAGAAAGCATAAGCCTCAGGGAAGGTATTTGATGTAATGCCATCAGTGAGGTGAATGAAACTGAAACATTTAACGGTTATGTAACAATATGACCTATTCTTCAACTTTAACTCCTGCCTCATGCGGCAGATGTGAGATTTGAAGTCGAAATGTTTGAGAATAAAGCAGATGTGTAGCATAAAGTCATACTCAAAGAAGCTTGCTAAGGTCTTCATTTTGCTTACACCTATTGTCATTTAGCGTTTTGTGACTTTTCAGAACGTTTTTCCTGATCTATCTGCTGTTTTTTGGGGTCTTTTTTTAAGGATTTGCTGACTGACTTCTGGGTTTCTCAGTCAGATTTTTCTGAAGAAATCCACTTAAATGGTAGTACCACCTCCCTGGACATGGCTCACAGAGTTTCCAGAATAAAAACTACAACAACAAAAAAATCACTGGAAAGAATAAAATAATCCTTTCCACTCTGCCCCACTTCTACAGTGATTGACATGAAGTATCTTTACTTTCATAAAATACATCACAGAAACACCATCTAACTTCATCCTACAAATTTTAATAAGACAGACTAATTTATTGGACATGAACTGTTGAAACACAATGTGTAAAGAAAACAGAAAAAAATAGTCATCTGGTTCCAGTTTAACTATTGAAAACGCCCATTTGTCCAAATTTCAAGTATATGTAATGTTTAGCTACTTTAGATCAAACAAAAGAGATTAAGTAATATCTTAAAAGTGACAAACTATTTAGATCTGAATATCAAACACTGCAGGTACATTTTCCTAGAGGTGGAAAAATAGGTGAAAGGTAAGCACGGGTGGGGGTGGGGTGGTTGGGTAAGGTAGCTGAAAATAACCATCTCCAAACAGCTTGCCATGAGTATCCTCATGAGAGGATGTTCCATTATAACAGCACACAAAAAGGCTGAAAAATCCATCAGAGCTGTAAAAGGATATGGTGTGATCACTTGTTTCCACTGCTGCTGAACGGAGGGGAGTTTGCAAAGTCATAGCCCCCCCATCAGGAACAGATGAAATACTGGTTGCGTCCCTCTGCTGCCATTTTAAACTCTGGGGCATACCCACAAATAATCTGCAGCTTTTGTAGAATACTCCATATAAAAATAGAAGGTGCACAAAAAAATCATTAAAAAATGCTTTAAAATATTATACAATAATATTTAATTGGAGGTGAACATAGTAAAAGCTTCAGTTTGAACCACATTGTTCATGTTCTTATCACACTGCTCATCTTTTTATGTAAATATGATTATTTAATTTACTGACACTAGCGTCTCATCATCTGCTAAATGTTATTTCTTAACATTATTAGCATGCATCTTAACCAGAATGTTAGGCCATTTGTTGCAGGTTATTAGAAAAGATTTGACATTGCCGTCAACAGCCGCCACCTTATGGTCCTCAAAGCATTAAGGCTGAGGATCAACGGGGTTCAATGCTGTACTGGCAAGGTGTAACAAATTCAAATGTTAAAGAGTATATGAGAGTATTTTTTTACCCATAAACATGTTTAGCACTTCAAAACATTATTAATTGTTGCCCGATTAAGGCAAATGTTGAAATGAACCCAACGCACCTTATAGAGAAGCATAATGGTGGCAGGATCATGCTGAGTCATGGTTTGGCTTCCTTTTGAAAGATGTTTGTTACAGCTTATTTTAATCTAATTCTCTAACATGTCTGTTCTATCACATCTTTTTAAAATATTTTCCATGACTTCTTTGTTTTGAACTGGAAAGGATTATTCACCTCAACAGTGGTTCGTATTTTCTATTGATATACAAACATCATGAACATTTATTTAATTTTAATTGAAAGTAAATAAATGTTTACAGCAAAAAAATGCACATCTGAATAGTTTTTTATCATCTTACAGCTAATATAAAAATTAAAGGCATGCTCTGAATTTTTCTGCTTTGTTTTTAAGCATTTACTCCCTGCTTAAGCCATGTGTTTAGTGGATCAACATCCACTTTATGAAATCAACACCAAAGAAGAAAAAATGAAAAGTTCATCATTTATTAGTCACCATCGATATATTCTTATTTCTGTTCATTAACTCTTTAAAGCTTGAAACAACAAACAGGTTTTGGGACAAATCCTGCAAAGCTGGTCTGACCCCTCTGTTATTTCAGGTGCAAAGCAGTGTCTGGCCTCATGTTGAAGTGTTTACTTTTGTCCAGTGACTGCAAAGGGGGGCAAAGCACACTGCCGTAACCATTAGTGTACAGAATAAAATGAAGTTTAAATAGGATTCAGGAGTCCTGTCAAACAAGGACTTAGATCTTAGGTTTTGAAGCTCTTTCAATATATACTTACTTAACATCCAAAACAAGATAAGGAAAGGTAGGATGGATGGATGGATGGATGGATGGATGGATGGATGGATGGATGGATGGATGGATGGATGGATGGATGGATGGATGGACCCATTGCTTCTCTGCACCAAATGAAAACATTATTCAGGGTATTTTTACTCTTCTATATTCTTTGAAGTGCAAACAGAGCAAACAAATGCGAAATAATAGTCTACCCTTCAATACAAGAAGGGATTCATTAAAAGAGAAAGGGGAGTCGGTTAAATTTGAATTATTTCATTCATCTAAATTACAAAAGATTTGCATTTCATCTGAGTTTGTGAAGTCTAATAAATTTGAATTTAAATGTCTAATCCACACCATCTGGTTTTATTTCTGACAAGGCTACTGCCTGACAAAGGCTCTGCAGCCTTACTTAATGTCACACAGTTCTCCTGTGGAGCAGGACATCAACTTGCAGTCCAACACCTCTTGTTTTTGAAGCATGAGCATATGCCTCAATGGCTGGCAATGAAAAGAAGGATAGATATTTTCCAAATGACTAGAGAAACTCTTGCCCCGCACAAAATGGGTTTTGTTATTTCAACAGACAAACTTATTTATTTCCCAGTACATTTCCCTTTAGTGGGATCCAAGATCCTTCGTTCTGGAAACAATGTAAGTTGCATTTTTTTTTTCCACAAAAGCAACTAAGAAAGCGCTGACAAGTTTTTATGTGGCCTTTTCTCTCCATCCTCTTATTTTTGTCTGTTGATATTATGATTAATACACATCACCAATAAACTCACCAAGCTTTAATATTTCTGTAACATTGATGAGGCCTCTGTCAACGAAATCCACTTACTTTACTCTAAGAGTGATCTTTCTCTGACGCACTTTCGGATTAACCCCAACAAGTTTGTTGAACGTTTCACGTTCTTTTAAAATACCTCCTGCTCGCTAAATCCTCAGCTCAGCAGAAAATGCTGGTTTACTGTGTCATGCATTGACATCCTCTGGCAGGGCTTTATGAACCACCAATGAACGTGCTGCAGGCTTAAAACCAGCTGCCCCTGCCAGGGCCATACAGCGGGTCTCTAGTTTGTGCCACGTAGGTATTTCCGAGAACTTTAACTTAAAAGTATCTGACACAGCTGTAAGGGCAAAGTTTGACTTATCCTTTTTCCCTTTACAGCTTTTTTCCCCCTCCTTCCCTGACAAGCATATGCGTGACTTTTTCAATCTCTGTGAGGAACAATGAGGGAAAACAAAATATTAGAAATCATAATTAGACAATGCAATACCAGTTACATAAGTAAAACTTCAATCAAGAAAATGTCAGTTTTCTGAAAACAATGGAAGAAAAACTGTATTGGCTGCTGCAGCTCTGTGACACATGACTGAGCCTGTGGCCTGCAACCTAGTGTCTGCTTTTTATGTCATAAAGTCTCTAAATCTTAATATATTCAAAGCACGGGGTGTGACATTGGGGAATAATTGTTTTGGTTTGCTAATACAAGATTGAATAAAACCATATTATTGTGTCTTTTCAAGCCAAAAAGTGATCAAATAGATCTGCTAGTGGGAGTTTTCCACTTTAGAGAACTACTCTGCAAGAAATCATCATCATCAGGAGCTAGACACGAGTTTATTGACCAATGTATTTGTCTGCGTCAGGTCAGATATATGTTTACCCACAAATGATAACTGCGTATTTTAGGAGGTTTAAGACATAATATAAGCTGTCTTAGTTGTGATATCCTCATGCAGGATCACACCATAGATCTTCAATGGTAAGTGAGTTTAACAGAACTGAGCTACAAAACTAATGTACACCTTTTTATAATGAGGAAGTGTAGGTTTTTTGTGATTTTTTTTATAGCTAATACATTTACAAGTGTATAAAGTTGGGAAAAAAGGTTTACTCCCTAATAGATTTCTTCAGTTTTTGCTTGGATCTTATTTATTTCGCATAATCAAAGAGTGTTTGAGGTTAAAGCCACAAAATGATTGTCGGGCATTCTACAGTGGGACTTTCTGGCACACAGTGAAATTCATGTATCCATCACATGTTTTTTGAATGTCCTAAATGGGTTAATTAGCTTCAAACCATTACACTACCATGTTTGACTGCTGCCATGACGATCTTCGTTGATGCTCTGATAGATATTAGAGATGCCCTGATAGAGGTCTTTCTAATCGCATCTGAGACAATACCTGGGCTGAGCATATCGACTTTACCGATCTGATTCGACTTTTTAATGGATGAACCATATATTTTGACCTGTGAGTGAAGGCTTTAGCTTGATAAAAACATTTTTTTTTATAAAGGTAACAAATGAACACAAATATAAAAATATTTCATATTATTTATCAAAAAATAAGCAGAAAAAGAAAGAAATAACTAAATAAAGTGCACTGGACTGGTTCCCCTCTGATATCTGATATCAAAAATATCGATATCCGATCCAACTAATTAGTGAATATTGGAGCCAATATCCAATCCAGGTATCGGATCGGTGCATCAGTTACTTTGTTTATTGGTGGCTTTCTTTTTTTAATATTTCTATTAGCTCACTTAATGTTGTCACACAGATTCTGTTTGACAACAACAAGTAATAAGTGGATTCTACAGGCCAGGCGGTAATTAGGTCTAAGTCCCGCAAGGGATATTACTGCCACTCGTACCGATCATCTCTCACTTAATCCAGGCAGGACTGTCATGGGAACAGAAGCCTTAGCAGAAACTCCCTGGCTTCCCTCTCTCCAGACATTTCCACCAGCCCGAGGTGTTTCTAGGTCAGCCGAGAGTGTTTCCGGTATGTTCTGGGTCGCCCCTGGGACTCCTCCTAGTGGGACATGCCTGGAACACCTCCAAAGGGAGACGTTTAGAGGACATCCAAAAAAAGTGTCCGTGTCACCTCAGCTGACTCCCCACGATGTGGAGACTCTGCTCTACTCCAAGCCTCCTCTAAATGACCGATCTCTCTATCTCTGAGGGAGTGCCCAACCACCCTGTGACTAAAGCTCATTTCAGCCACTTGTAACCAGGATCTCATTCTTTCTGTCATGATCCAGATTTCATGACCATAGGTGAGGATAGGAATGTAGACTGACCTCTAAATAAAGAGCTTAACCTTTTCTCTCAGGCTCTCTTTCTTTACCACAACAGACTTTTACAAAGTCCACATTATAACAAGAGCCACAGCAATCTGTCTATTGATCTCCCACTTAATTCTTCCCACAATGAACAGGACCCCAAGATACTTGGAATCCTCCACTTGAAAGAGAAACTTTCCTTTGCCCGGAAGGAGTCAAGCCACATTTTTCGACAAACTATGACGTCCAACTTATGGATAGTATTGCTGTGATGTCAAGTGCGAGTCTAGCTACGATTGCCACCATCTTAGGAGGGGTAAACATTTTCTTAACAACAACAGAGGTAGGCAGTACTCTCATAGATTTTACACCTGTTTTGAGTCATAATGATTTATAAATGCCTAGAAAACCAACTTCCAAAACACAAGGGCAGAAGGCACCAGCTGCCCAGTGTCTGTGCTGGAGGTAAGACCATCAAACGCTACTTCTAGGGCAAAATTAAAACGGCTTTTTTAAAAGCCACCCACCAACATCTTAAGAGCAGCCTCCACTTCATCTTTTGTCATTATATTTTCTATCTTCCATTTTGATTATAAAAGCTCATCTCAGCTGCCTTATTCACTTAAACAGTGGTCAATTCATGATAGTTTCTCATCTCCTAGTTCTTAAACATGACAATAAAGTATCAATGCCTACTCCACACATAGTACCACTTTGACTTTGGAAACCAGGTTTTGCCATATTCGCTGATCATTGGTAAATCTTACAACCAAGCTGATGTTTTTTGGTCTTTGCTCTCTTGGAACAAAATAGAAATATGGTTTATCTACCCCCCAAGGCTTGACTACTTTATCCATAAACAGCACGACTTTAGTATCAGGACCAATTTTACTGTGTTTGTATCCAGTCATAATCAGCCATTACTATGCAGCTGTTTACCCTTACTTTAATGCCACCACCAGTCGTCAGGTGTGATATACTGAACGTATGACTTAACACGATGGTATCTATAGGAGCTGATAGAGGAGCAAGTGTAATTAATAATGGATTTAACAAGGGACGCTGTTACTTCTTCACATAGGATCAGGTTGGTTTGGATTAATTTTGACCTTTTATAGATAATTCATCAATTATAATCTGCTTTTTCCATTTACTTTACTTTGATATGCATGATTAAAAATCTGTTTAATGACATTGAGCATTTAAAATGTTACAAAAACAAAATAAATATTTAAGGATGCAAAGACTTTTTACAGCACCATCCTCAACACAGATTTGATTAAGTTTACTCTAAGATCAGATGAGAACTATTCAGTAGTTGATCCCTTTTTCAAAATTACACCAACAGTAAAGCTTTCTAGTTATTTTGGCTTCATAATTCAAATAACAGTACAAATACATAAATACAAAAGATTAATTCCCAGTGTATGATACTACCAAGCAGTTAAAAGATAATTTGGGGCTTTTAATATTGATAGGTCGGATTTTTGTGACTTAAACTATTATAGAGTAACACGTAAAGAAGAGAACAGAATCTGCTTTGAAGACGTGATAAGCAGTGTTTTTTTTTTTAGAAGGTATTTTACTTACTATGTGTTGCTACTGATCTAATCTGATTCAGACTAAGATATATCTCAGGCTGAATTTATAAATTGACTGAGGTTTTGCCTGAGTCCAGCTAAAGGAAATTCAAAAATAAAAAGAAATGGTGTCTGAGCAGAAAATGAATTTAAAAATGTCTAATTCACACTGCTTAGTTTGTTTCCTTATTTTAATTGTTTTGAAAGGAACAGGCTTAAAGACTACAATATCATTCAGAAAACAGCTCTCATATGTGTTGTTCAGACACCTTTGGTGCTGTCTGTTAGACAATCTGGGTATCAACTCATGTTTGAGAAAATAAAATCATATATGTAAAAATATCAATTTTAAAACTGAAATAATGCGACCAAAAATGTCAGTAGATTTAGTTTTTTGTCATATGCTCAAAAAACGTTTTAAAATGGTTTATTTATAAACAGAGCAATCCAATTCTGCAGAAAATGTCTTTCTAACAACACAAAAATGGAACACATTTACACGTTGTGCATTGCAAATCTCAAGTAAATGAAGAGGATGGAAAGCAAGCAGAACAGAACAATGAGAATACACAGACTGATGTCAATAGACTGAGAAACTATCATGTTCCCAGAGCACACTGTACAGTCACACCTTTATCGGCAATCATTTCACCCAACACGTTCACAATATCCATTAGTCATGCTAAAAATATCATATGAGTGGAAAACTATTTGGATAAAATGTTTTTACAATATTTCTATTTTACTAAGACTTAAAGACGAAAAGAAATGACCTTTAGCCTCTCAGATGCAGACAAGTGATGTGTTAGGCTACACTGGATTCACTGAGGAAGAGGCACTGCAAAAAAACGTGATGAGTAAACTCACATAAATAGATAAACACTCTCATGACAAAGAGGCCAAGTTTAAAACCCAACAGTCAGAAATTGTTACAATCTGTCACCATGTTATAAAAGTGATCTTTTTAAAGCAACTTTAAAACACAGATACTCACAAAGAAAAATCTTGAGATAATGTATTATGCTATCTTGTCTGTAATATTGAACTATATATCAGTGTAAACAAATAAATAAACTATTTACAATCTAGCACAAATGCAAACAAACAAAACAGGCTGAGCCTAAATAATTTACAAAAGAAAATATAGTACAGACTTAGTATAAACATCTCTGCATGGTTGAAATCGATCACTCTTAGTTTCCGGTTAAAGAGCACATTCAGCTGAAGAGAAATGAAGCGAAATGGTGATGGTTATAGTTTCAGTTAGTTGGTCGGTGTATATTTAGTCAGACAGAGCGCTGCCTGACAAACCACTTACAGGCCAGAGGGAGCAGGCAAATGCAGGGAATCACAAATAATTAATTCCCTTGTAAGTGATTGTCCAGCGAGTGGTCACACAATAAAGAGAAAGATGTAGAATAAGTATATGGTTTATTTTTTCAAAGTGATGCTTTTTAAGCTTGTTTACTGCGTTCAGTTTCTTTCCATGAACGGAAATATTGCATAGGAGCTTTAAGGGAAACTGAAATCTGCCATGACTTTGTTTCCTGTCAGTGGATGACGGCAAAGGCAAAGGATGCCTTTATGCAAAGTCTCATTCATGTCCAGCTGCTTCATTAATGTGAGATTTACTTGGAAAGATTCTTGTTTTTGTCCTTCTTCTGAATGACATCAAAATCAGTTATCTGCAGAAAGAAATGAAAGACAGACGCCGTTAATAATATTAATAATCTTAAAGTGAAAAACAGTAAAAAAAAGGATCTGAATGCAGGAACAACATGTGCAATGTGGGCATTAGAAAGCGTGTCTTCAGCAACATGGCTGTGATTGTGAATAAGTGCCGCAGGCTCATTTTCCACAGTTTAGCACTTGGCACTCAGCATAAGATCCTTGGACTGACGCACAAGGCCTTTCACAATGCAGCTGGGGCATTGTGCACGGGCAAGCTGACAAGCACAAACGGCAGTTTTTGTTCTAGCAACCACATTCAACTTACAAACTCTCTCCACTTTACCTGGTGAACACTGCTGGGAACTCCGGTTTATCTGAGGTTTGGAAAACATATTTGATTGCTTACAAAGTTTTCATTCCATGTACAAGAAAAATAACAGTGCTTTCTCTCATACGGCCATTTAAAAGAAAAACTGAATTTAGCTGTTTCACTGTTTCCGCTGCTGCTTCTCGTATCCATCCGTCAGTCTCAAACATTGGGCTCAGGAAAGTTTCACGAGTGATATGTTTAAGAGGTTTGTCCTTGGTTGACTTACTGGTTGGTTTCAGGTAATTGTCACAGTCTAGGGTCAAGTTTTGCTTGACACATATTTCATGATTCTATGGCCATGTGTTGGTCAGGTCCCGCTGCAGTAAAACATCCCCAAACCCTCCCAATTTTAGCTCTGTTCTTCATAGTGGGTTTTATCATGGAATGTTGCTTTTGGTTAATTCCAAAAAATGTCCCAAATAATGAAGGCTTTGACTCATCTGTTTATCCTTATTCACTTTTCCCTTGCAAACTTTAGTCTGGCCTTCAGGTTCTTATTAAATAAAAAATATTTCTTTTGTACCATGAAGCTTAAACCTCTTCAGTTTCATCTTGTTTTTAAAGACAAACAGTTTCACATCAAGAGTACCTAAACCTGCTGAAGGTTGTGTTATTAAAGAATCAGTTTAGCATCTTTTTGTATGTTTATATGGTGAACTTGCTTAAGACTAAATAAAACCCCTAGAAAAGCTCTCAGTTTTTCTGCCCTTTTTATACAATAGGATGTTTGTTTTTTCATTTACTTTTGTGACTTTCTTCTAATCCCTTCCCAGACCAATAAGATGTGACATTCTTCTTTTTAAAGATGACAGAGAGCTCTTTTGTTTTCTCTCACTTCAAAAGTCAGAGGAACAAAGATCCAAGGATCAAACATTATTATTTTTGGTTTAATGATTAGTACTTTATTCACATCATGTGCACAAGATGAGATACATCCATGTCATAAATTATCCCTCTGAAGTTTTTTTTTTATTTTTCAAACCTTTCAAAAATAATATATCACCAGAATATCTAGGTGCAGAAAAAAAAAATAAGGATGATTTTGCCATTGCTAACTTGCAGGTATTTTATTATTTTTAAAGCTTTCTTATCATTTATCGTTAAAGCATGATTTTTTTTCGCCATATATCTGAGCATTGGTTTATTTTGGCGTTATAATCATTTTTTTTTTTAAAGCATCTATGAACATTTCCTCTGGCTTGACTGCAGCTGTGCATTTTATTTAGTTTGATACTGGAATGACTACTTACCATTTTATTCTTGTTTTCTCCTTTTTTACATGTATTCATTCATCTTTCCTTTTTTATTATCAATCACATAAAAATCGTATCTTTTATCTATAGTCGAAAGGGAGACATTTCTTCATTTGTGAATTAGTGCTGATTTGACCTTTCTTTCCATATAAAAGTATTCACTCAGGCTGTCGCACACCTACAAGGCTACACAGTGTCTGGGTGAGAGCTTTGGGATGTTTGGAATAAAGACCAGACTCCTTTATAGTCTAGATTTAGTCAGAATATTACTCTTTTCTTCAACTGTCTGTAACTTGCTTTAATTAAAAGTCCTGATAACCTTCACAGCTTTTGCAGACTTTAGGTTAGTTAGAAAAACCTCGTCTAGACCAGATCCGGTGATAATGTGGAGCTATGAGGGCTCCTATGACTGTGTTGTTCTTCCTTTTGCAATGATAAAGTGTTGACTGAGCGTTTACCATCGTTATCCTTTGTTTAAATCGATTCTATAGTTCAATAGTTGTTTTCTACAACACACTTTAATGAGTACCTAAATGACACAAAATATGTAATTTGAGTTATTAATTAGTAGTTTTACTCAGTGTCATCATACCTTAAAAATGTCATACTAGCCCATCCTAGTACAAATTATTAATCGATTACTCAGCATATATAACTAGAGCCAAAGAAACAGTATTTGATGATTAATCATCAACCATTACGTCTTGCTGTTGGAATCTGTGGTTAATTTATTTCAAGCGACAAACTAGCCATCTGCTAGATTAAATAATTAAATATACATAAATGACAGTCTTTGCTTGTATGTTAGATACGTACTACCCCAAAATGCTTTCTTTCACAAACAGACTTGTGGTTCCAGCTTACCTCTGCACTCATACTTGAGGTCGGAGAAGAAAACCAACTCCTGTGAGAAGACAAACAAGCCTAACCTCCCTCCGGCAAATGTCTTGTCATAAACTGGTCCTGAGTCAGCCATGATCTGCTTCCCTTCATACACCACAACCCTAAAAAGAAACACAATCCATGTAAACACAATGTATGACGTATGCTGTATGCAGGCAAGTAATTATATAGACCTACCTTATAAAGCCAGTCTTGGGCCTATGAATAAGATGCCACCTGTAAGCTGTGTAATCCTTCCAGCCAATGTTTTTGGGGTCATGCCACAGAGTGCGGACCTATGGTAAAATATTAGTTCAGTTTTTAGGACATTATTTTTGTTGGCCTATAAAAAAAACTAAACAACTCTGTCTGGTTTAAACCAGACAGAGTTGTAAAAAAAGATCAAGGGCTAGGACTGTTTCCACTCTAACATTTGGATGTCATCCTACCTGTCCGGGGGTGTTTCCTGTGTGCCATAAAGCGTTCCTGAGGTTTTCTCCAGTTCCTGTGGTTGAGTTGACAACTTTGAGTGACACGCCTGAGATGCCGAAGGCTTTGGATGGTTTGTCCTCCCAGTAAGTCTGTGTGATCTGCTTCCACATCACAACATAGAAGCGTCCACTTGACTGATAGCCAAACACAAAGCCAGCGTAGTCATCGTCTCTGTCTGTGTTAACATACATGGTTCCACTGAAGTCCACGGCATTGAACTCATCAAAACCTGTGGGAAGAAACCAAATATGATACACTCTTGGGGGCCTACAGAGTTAAATGGGGTTCTTTTGAAAAGCAGTGAGTCAGCATGAAATGCTTTCCTGACAGTAAACATTTTGCATGTGTGCTTCTCACCAACTGCGATGCCTGGATCTGAGTTTGCAGTCTGAACTAGCTCTTTGCCCTGATGTCTGACCATCCAGTTGGGATCAATTTGAGTCGTTCCCTTTGGATCCAAGTGGACCATCTGGAACTTCCTGAAGTCTGTAATACTAATGGCATTGTTCTCTGGACACACATCGAGGATATCTGGGATGCTGTCATTATCAAAGTCGTCTTTGCACGCATCCCCTCTTCCATCACCTGTTTTGAATAAAACAATATTTAAAAAGTATCAACAGGGCTGACCTACTTTTGCAAAGGATTGAAAATCAGCTGTGACAGCTGTAAGTATCCCAACACTCCTACCACAGAGAATCATTTGCACATTAAAAATTAAAAAGGAACGGAAAAGTAACCATTCATTTAGAAAAAATGTCTGTAATACCCATGCCAGGTCTACTGAAGCAAATCATAAAGTCTTTTTTTTGTCACAAATTCAACAAGTTTTCCAAACATACAGCCCAACCTCTGCAGGAGTTAAACTGCAGACCAGGAATGCAAGAAGAAGAAGAAGAAGAAACCAGTCGTTTATAAAGGGGCAGTGTATGAAAGTAACTAGCTTCCATTTGTCAGCAGCTTTGTTACTATTCAAACGAGCTTGAATGGTTCTATGAAATTAGCACAATCTGATGAGCTTTAAAGAGTGTGAAGCCAAGAGATCCTGTCCAGAACTTTCCTACTTTGTGGTCTGTTTCCAGTTATAGACAGCTGTACAAACTCCAGGTAACCCTGCTTTAAATGGGGCTCTTTGGATTAATCACGAGCAAAGCCGAAAGGAAATAAAAAACTTCACAACCTGGCATTCACCCCTCTGGCCAGCTAAGTCATGCAGAATGACATCACTTATACCGACCCAGTTTTTGACTTTTTCCACAGTCTCTGTACTTCACACCTGCTGCAGGGAAACTAATTGCTGAGCGTAAAGAAGAATGCAAAACCTTACTAATAAGCGAGAATAAATAAAAAGTTTGTGGAGTTTGACGGAGCTAGACTACAGAAAGCTGGACTATGCAATGACCAAAAGAGATAAGCAACAACATAATCTTGAGAGCCTCCACATATCATACAAAACTGATATGACACACAGAAAGAATAAAAAAACATCTTGTCTGTTTCTATTAAAAATGTACCCATTAAACAAACTGGTTATGTGAATAAAGAAAACACAAACTCAGCCAGTATTTTGTGCTAAGCTTTGATAACAAAGTAGATGTAAAGCAGTGTTTAAAATACACTACACACCATGAAGTATTTTCTTTTATATGTTCTTTGGGTTTTTTTGTCTGTGTACTTTTACATATGCAAGAACTTCAATGTCAACCTTTTCCTAATCTAGAGGCTCCTATTTGTTGACGACAAGAAAAACAGAATTGCGGCTCCTGATCTAATTATTTCCATTCGTGATTTGAGAGGTGAATTCAATGATTTGGTTGTGTGATTCAATACCATTGGCAATTTAGTGGATATCCTTTTTAGTAGTACAGCTGTGTGGGAGGAGGATTATATTAACAATATAATAGGTAATATGATAAAACTAATTAACTCGGTTAGCCTTACTAGCAATACTAACACAGCAGTCTCTGTCAATTTTATGGATCCAGCATGCTAAATGCCCATCAGAGGTTCAAAAACCCTTGCTCTTACTTTCGCCTTCCTGTTACCTTACAAATGTAATCAAAACAAACAGGATTTTCTTTATCTGGAATCATAGAGTCAATTGGTTAAATGCTATATACTCACCATCAGCATCCTCCTGGTCTTCATTAGGTGTCAGTCTACAGTTGTCCTTGTCATCAGGTATACCATCATTATCGTCATCATAGTCACATGCATCTCCTTTCCCATCCTTGTCATGGTCTGCTTGGTTGGCGTTGGCCACATAGGGGCAGTTGTCTAAATTGTTCTGATGACCATCTTCATCAATGTCCTGATTATTATCGCACTGGTCTCCAACCAGGTCATTATCCACATCAGTCTGTCAGATTGATACGAATGCTTTTATTAATATTTCTCAAGCCTGCTTTGTGGTTGCATTATTTGTGGGTTACTACCTGGTCGGGATTATGAAGCAACGGGCAGTTGTCACATTGGTCACCAACGCCATCCATGTCTGTATCCTTCTGGTCAGTGTTGTATACGTAGGGACAGTTATCACTCTCATTCTGAATTTCTAGGGGGGGGATAAATCACCATTAATATTCAATTTAGTAGATATATTTAGTAATCATTTGTGTCAAAATTGAAACTAATCTTAACCAGTTTACCGTCTCCATCAATGTCAATGGCACAGGCATCCCCTTCACCGTTGTGGTCGGTGTCAATTTGTGCAGGGTTGTGTTCATAGGGACAGTTGTCACAGCGATCACCTACTTCATCCTTGTCAAAGTCAAACTGGCGAGGATTGTAAAGGAGGGGGCAATTATCCTAAAGGAGAGCAGTGCATGTTTGTTAGTATCTGTTGAGCAAACAGGAAAATGTTGAAAGAATCTAGAATTTGTAGATGATTTAAATCTCTGCTTTTTTTGTAAAACTTTAAGCTGGTAATACAGATCGCTGCTGATTCTAAATTCTGTTCAAGTAAAATGCAAGGTAATAAATCAACGGACAACACTGAAATACCTTTTTTCTGACTTATCCGCAGTGAGTGGTCATAGTTTAATTCAATGCAAAGACAACGTCACACTACTTTGTAAGGAGCAATGTAATTTAGATATATTTTAGGATCATTTCTGCTTTCCTTTTATCTGCTAATATTATCTGCTTTCGAAGGAAAGAGCTACTCACATTTGAAAAGAAAAATAGTTCCCATTGACACAGCATTTGACCTGATTTTAAACACCTCACTAAAAATAAAAACACCTAATTTAGAGTCTTTTATTTAGTAAAAACATCCGGATCAATGACCATTGTAGTGCCTCTCCAATAAAGCTAAATTTCCTTTTCTTTCACAGTTTCCTAAATTTTCCCTCACTTGTGCAAAGAGGTGGGATTGCATTTTAGCTAAAATTAACTATTGGGTTCTGCAGAACAATCCCACAAACAACTTTGTGGGACAGTTTATTGTGTTTTTGTCCCCTAAAAGTTTAGAATAGTACAAGGTTGTGATATTTTCATACTCGCTCATCCATAATTCCGTCATTGTCATCGTCCTTGTCACAAGCATCTCCTTGTCCATCTCTGTCAAAGTCTTCTTGTCCAGAGTTTGGTAGGTTAGGGCAGTTATCCTAAAAGAGTTATAAGAGGTTCCCAAGGTTAATTATCTGAATGCAGTGTCACAGCAGAGAGGACAACATCCAAACAAGTCAATGACAGTACCTTCTTGCAGTGATATGTGCTGTTGGCACTGCAGACCAGATTCTGATTGGGCCATCCATCCAAGTCTGAATCCTCTCCACAAATAAATCCGTCCCCAGCGTAACCGGTGCGACACTCACATTTATACATCGGGTCACTGAAGTGGCTGATGTATATACATTCAGCATATTTGTGGCAGCTGTGGGTCTTGTCTTTACATGGGTTTTCTGGCTCACATATCTTAAAAAAAAAGAAATGTGAAATTGAGCTGTTATGATACGCATGTTAGCATCAAAGAAAAACAAATGCTGAAGTAACCTTCACTAAAAGTCAAAATGTCAACCTATTTGTGCTTCCTGTAAAGGCTGATTACTTTCTAGTCTTTCTAAAATATTAAAATTATATGTTTGTAATTTAGAAAGAAAACGAGATCAGTCAAATCAAAGTAATTAGTTTGTAATATAAACCGAACCTTATCTGAAGAGGGAACAGTTCTATAATCTGTCCTACATTGTATGGTTTAAGGCGGGGCGTATAGCTGTGACGAAAGCACGAAATGCTAAGCTCAAAATAAACACAGCAGCACAGAAAGACGTATGTGTAGCTCCTACTATCACATCCGTTCTGTCAGAATCCATGATTTCATCTTTGAAACAGAAACAGCAAGAGAGTAAAAGCAAAGGTTGTAGTTGTTCATGGTGTCTGCTGACAGTTTCCACTTGTTACTGTGATCAGCTAAAACCAAACTCTGTTAGGGGGCACTGGATGTCGCTTTACCGAATCAGCACATGGTTCTGATTAACCACAGAGTCGATGGTAGCAGTCCCAGATTAATAATGTGTAGCACTAAATCTGAGTGCAACAAATTATCAATCTAGCTTGCCAGGTTAGCTCTATTGAGCACAAATGTATTTCACAATCTTCTCTTTAATAGCACCATTGAATTACTGCAGCAGACAGCTGCCCTTCATTACCAGGGGGTGAAATATTAGATACCACACAGTGAGTTCACAGAGCTCAAACTGAAAACCAGACCCAGCTTTTGATCAAATATTTGCAGTAGAGCATTTTATTCCTAATGATAAGTCAGCTTTCCATCCTAGAAATGAATAAACTGGAACTGAAACAATGTAAAATCAGACAGGGATCTGCACGGTGTATGGAGCAAAATAAGAGAGAAAAAAAAAACATGACTGATGTTACATGGCAGGGTTTTCGCTTTAAAGTTTTCCATGGATTTTGTGATCAAAAGATTAATAATAAAATCTGTATCCCAGTGGAGAGTGATATATAGAAAATGTCCTAATACCTTTTCCAGAGAAAAGAAAATGCAGCAGCTGTGACTTTGTGTTAGTTATTCGACTCGAAAACAGCCTGTTTCTGATCTTACAAGGACTAGCAAAGTATGACACGTGTTAGTGGTTAGACTAAATTGCTTCACCTTCTACTAACTAGTGGTGGTCAAGGTAAGTTATATTCACATAAGGCTACTTGATCAGTCATTATATTTTTCCATCCAATTGAGAAACCAGGCATCTGCTTTTAGAAATCCATACCTTCTATTTCCACTGATTCAAGGAAACAGCTGTCATTTAGTTAAAGATGCTAAATGAGTGTAACACAAACTCACTTGTTTGTTTGTTCTGGCTGCCTCAACGCCCATACCAAAAGGCTGTGTTCCCTTGTAGCGCTTTGGACAGGGTAGACAGTGGAAACCCGGGTCGGTGTTGACACAGCGCTGCGTTCCACCCACTTTATAGCAAACATCAGACACCATGTCACACTAGAAGTGCACAAAAGGCAAAATGAAGAAACAAACCTGCGTAAATGAAGCGTCAAAAACAGAATGGGTTATGCGCTTTAAAGGGTCTGTGGCTTTTACCTCATTGATGTCATCACAATGGGTGCCATTTCCACGGAAACCAACGGGACAGGGGCCACACTCCCAGGAGCCGTCTGGGGAGCTGTTACAGTCCACCCCCCCAAAACAAGGATTAGACAGGCATCCGTCTGTCAGGGGAGAGAAATGGGTGGAAAAATAAAACAACAAAAAAACCCACAAAAAGTAATGCAGACGATTGATCATTTAAAAAACTTCACCCAAACAAGTATTTTTGTGTGCACCAAAGTTAAGGGCTTAGTTAAAAGAATAGAATGTAATGTAATAAATGTCAAACAAACACATGAAAAGACTGCCAGTTTTGATTAACCAAGCTAAAAGAAATATTTGTAGAGATATGAGTGTTGGATTGGATGAAAAGCTGAGCAAACTGCTTTTACTTTCTTTCTTTTCGCATCTTTCATTTCGTCGTCATAATTCTAAAAGGGATGTGCATAAATTAATTTCCATACCTCCAACAAATGGGCAAAATGATGATATAAACCAGTCATATAAATAACAGGGGAAAAAATTCAACATTTATCTCACCAATGGGGCAGTCATCCTTGTTACAGCTGTCACTGTCAGTTGCCTCTCCAATGCACTTCTTGCCTCCATACTGAGGATGAGGACTGTTGCACTCACGTGAACGACTTTTGATCCCTCCTCCACATGTTGCAGAACAAGTTGCCCATGGAGACCATGGTCCCCAACCCCCATCAACTAAGGAAAATAAATAAATCACAGATTAGATGTACAGTGCCTTGAAGACAGCTTATTTATCCCATTGTGATGAACCTTCAGTCTAAATAAAGAGCCTTTAAATTTTGATATAGTTAGATGAGAAAACCAGAAGTGCTGCTTCATCCCAAAGGTGTTCTCTATAAAGCTGAAGTCAGCACTCTGGAAGGTGAGTCAACTTCCTTTCCACTTCAAACTTTATACACAGAATTGGAGTTGGGACCAAAAATTTCTGGCAATACTAAATAATATTCATTTTCCATGTAAAACACTACTTGACAACAACGCTTTTTCTGATTCTGATACAATGCCTTAGTCCTTCAGTACTTACCAAGTCTTAAGATTAAACAAAATGACATCATCCCTCACAAACTAGTGTTAATGAAACATTTTCTAAATTAATTTTCCAATCCAATCCAATTTCACATCATTAATAAAGATTTGCTTGACTGAAGAGAAAAGAAAAATTGTGAAAATTAGGTAATTAAAACAACTAAGTATTTTAACTCTTGTTAAACAGAACACTGATAACAGCTAAAACTACACTTCTTAGAAATCCTATAAGAGCTTGCCAAAACAAAAGCATGGCAGCAGCATCATCATGCAGCACTGACATATTGAAATAGTTCAAAATTAAAGATGTAAGCCATTACAAAAATTAAGATTTTACAACAATTTTAGTATTTTGTAAACCTTTGAATAGGACAGAAAATTGTGTTTCACCACACCAGTGCACCTAAGTGTAGCGCTAACGCAACATTTAAAGGCCTTAAGGTAAACGCTGGAATGGCCCAGACCTCAGGCTGACAAAAAATCTGAGGAATGATTTAAAATAGTGCTGCACAGCAGCTGCACTCATCTAGTTTGATGAAGATGAAGCAGCTGCGCCTTGATAAATGAGCAAAAATCCCGGTGACAAATCTGCCAAATTTATAGTCATACCAATTTCAGACTTGCAGCTGTAAGTGCTGGAAAAAAAAATCTCTCAATAACATATTATGAAAGAGAATAAAAAAAAATCTCTATTTTCAGTTGAGATTTTTGTCTTAATAACACATACTGCACAGGTAACTTTTAATTTATTTTACGTTGGCAGAACAAATCAAACAAAGTTCATAAAAAAAGAAAAAGAAAACATGTACAGGAATATTCAAAGCAGTTATGATTTTTTGGGATTGGTCAGTATTTTATTCCTTATTTTGTTCTAAGCTTTGGTTTCTAAATAAACTAACAGATGTATAAAAGCAAATACTGCAAAAGAAAACAAATGGAGCTTATTTTGCTCAACATTTCATGACAGACTGACAGGAGCTCAGTCCAAAGCACATGGGGAATGTCGGCCTGAGGGAAAACAAGGACTGAATGCTGGACATGTGAAAACAGCAGATATTTCTAACCGAAAAATTGCTCTTTAGAAATCCTTTGTTAGCTGAAATACTCACTGGGACAGGGTTTGGCAGTGCAGCTCTGAGTCTCTCTCCCGCTTCCTTCACAGTCTTTCCCCCCCAGCTGTGGCACAGGAGCATTGCAGTGTCGTATTCTAGTGATCTGTCCTTCTCCACAGGTCACTGAGCAAGCCGACCATGGCGACCACAAACTCCATCCTCCGTCCTGGCGAACTGGGTATGGCAAATGACACTTATCAAGCAGACATTAAAAAACAGTTTTCCTATGTTGTTCTTTGGTTTCCCTTTTATTTAAATCTATAAACAATAATCATTGTGTGACATCAATATTAGATTCGCACTTTGATGATTGCACCAGTAATAATGTAGTTGTTGTAGATCTAAAGTGACGTTTGCTTAAAGCAGTACAAGATCAAATCAAATATTTTGCTCACCAAAATTTCAGCCTGTAACAAAGTTTCAACAAAATTATTTATTTAAGTTCAGTACTAGAAAAAAAATATTGTGTTTGCTTTTTTGTCATATTTAAATATTTTAGGAATGAAACAGATATATTGGCAATTTAAATATTTACAAAGGGCACTTTTAATACCAACTGATTCATTTCTTATGGGAAAAAGCCACCTTTTAATTCAAGTGCACTGAAGGATTCTTGAGTATAAACAGCCTGTTTAAACTTGGGCTTATTTATTTCAATATCTTAATTTAAAATCTGATTTTTTTAATCATTCAGAGGTGGACTGGACTATCTCATCTGTATCATTGCCCTTGTTGGACATGATAGAGAGCAGAACTGATGGTTCTAACAATCGACTAGGTAATTAAAGCAAAGCAGCCCCAGACCATGACATCACCACCATGCTGCATTGTTGGTATGATCTTTTTCTGAAATGCTGCTGTAGTTTTCCGCTAGATGTGACAGGACCCACACCGCCCAAAAATGTTCATTTTTGTGTCCACAGAATATTCTCATACGGCTCTTTCTCTTGTTGTATTTGTGTTCAGCATTGGTTTCCACTCTTGTTGTATCATGAGCACTGACCTTAGCCGAGGCAAGTGTGATCTGCAGAGCTTTAGATGTTCTAGGCTCTGCTTTGGAGTTGTGAATGATGGATGTTCTTTGGGTATTTTTGGTAGACTAGCAAGTTGTGGGAAGCTGCAATAGTATTTGATGTTTTCTCCTTGTCTAAATAATGACTTAGTATGGTGTGAACAGCCCCAGAAATGACCATATCACCTTTTCCAAATGGAGAGATGTCGGACTTAATTTCTCATCAGTACTTAACATTTGAAGATCTAAGCGTAATATGTTGCTTTATGAGATGTTGAAACTTAGTTATTTGTTTAACATAAGATAGAGTATGTTCTTTATATAGGTTGATTTAGACAGCTTCTTTGTTTTATTAATGGCAACTATTATTTACAATCAGTTTGTCATATCTGTTATGTTTTTTGTGATTTTAAAACTACTGTGATTATTACAACCCTTCAACTTAGAGAAAGAAAAACATGAAGAAATCTATAAGGGACATTTTAAATAGGAGATACCAGTAAAGATCCCATATTTCTTATATTTTTTGCATGGAAGGCATCATTGAGTCATTGGATCGTGGAACAACGTCTAAGCCAGTGATTTATTTGGAATTACTTTTTGACAAGGCACACCCTGCAACACAACGAGGAGATCCAGCTCCTTACTCACGCTCAGACGCACTGTGACAGAGCCAGATTTATGGAGACTGAAGCTCAGCGTTTTGTAATTTTAAAGATTTGGTCTCGTCTTATAACTGAGCTGTATGACTTTTTCTGAAGGTCCATTATGTTCTCACCTCCCTACATTTCAGGCAAACGTTTTGTTTTAGATTAGTCAAACTAGTAATAGAGCACAGATAATTCAACACAGACGCAAAAACAGACACTTCAGGATGAGGCCAGCTTGAAGAGAAACCAAAGTACTACTTACCACGGCTGTCACATTTTCCTAAGCTACACTTTCGAGTCTGGATAGATGGTCCGGTACACGGGTTGCTGGTCGCATCACATGACCGACCCCTCTGTTGAGTTCCTATGCCACAGGTGACTGTGCACTGTGTCCATTCCGACCAGGGGGACCAGCCATCCTCGCTGTCTTTAGCTAAAAAATATTAACATCCTCTTACTTTTTTTGCATTTAAGTACTGGAAAAAGATCATAACTTCTTGTTTTTTATTCTTTATGTCACTCTGTTTATCGAATGACTTCATCTGAAGAGCCCACAGAAGCCATTCTTAGTGTCAATAAATATGTGGTTTACTACCACAGACAAACTGGCTGCAAGAGTCCTGTGCTATTAAACGGTAGCATGGATGGAATATTATTTTTATGAGACATGGCTCCATCAGTTTAGAAGAAAGAAGACGAAGAAGAAAGAATAAGTTGTGTTCTTGTTTGCAGCAGACTTTGTGTAATCTACTTACACATACACACGGGGCAACATTCCCCATCTATTAAAGAGGGGCTGGCACAGGCCACTGGTGGGCATGTTATCTGGTGGCAAACAATCTTGGACTCCTTTAATTAATAGAAAATAAAATAAATATTAAGTTTACAAACATCAGCAGTAGATTTCTATTGTTTTAAATGAGTTGGAACTACCTGGCAGGTACATTTAGTGCAGCTGTCCACCACCCAATCTTCCTTGTCCTCAAACAGACGGCCGTCCTGCCAGCACATGTTTTTCTCTTTAGTGTCCTTCATTCTCCCAAGAGCCTCCTTCATGACAGTGTTCTCCTCTGTCTGAACACAAAACAGCAAATTTGTAGTGAGGAAAGATATCAGTCAAAAATAATTAGGACACAATCGTGTATAAAGATATATTTTCCTGTTGCAGGTATGAAGATCAAATACAGAGTAATTCTTAGGAACATGTGTCGGGCTACACCGGGCAGAGTGCGAAAGATCAGTCATCTAACAGTACTGTTGCGGTGACCTCAACACTATGCTCCTTTTTTCTCTTGGCTCTGAGGTAACAGAGCTGTAAAACCTCCAGCTTGCTTTTTTTTCTTTTTGCACAATTCAAGTTCCAACCCACTTGGAGACCAGGGGATCTGTGGCTGGACTCCTTCAAACTTGGGGATCTGTCAGTCGATTAACTGCTGCCAAAGATTTGAATGTTTGACTCTGCCTGCTTCCTCCTGAATGGGGAAACAGCAGCGTGCAGCACAAGAGTCTAAGACACCACTCGGTCTGGAAGAGCCTCAGGGACCCTTCTCATACCAGCCACTTTTTTTCCCCCAAGGTTCATGCCAACAGTCTCTTATTGCTTGGAAGCTCCCAGAGGAAACGCAAGAGTTGTTCAAACAAAGTCAGACATTAGACCAAACCAAGGCAGTGCCAGGGGAACACTTCCTATGTCCACATGTAACATGTCATAAAATCTGTCTGACTCATGCTGCCACAGATAGCGGGAGTCAAACGGGGTCAGTTATCACAAGCTGCTCTAAAAACATTGTGTGGCTTCTTGCTGTTTACTTTCAAACCAAAGTGGGTTACCCTAGTTACCCAGTTAAAATGTCTTTCTTTCTGGATACCATACAAAGAACTGCCTCATTTATTCCAAATTCATAACACAAGACAGCAAAGTGTTTGATCCAATCCTTACAGTCACTCACCACTTTTTGCAAACCGTCAATAAGGTTACTGACAACAACACGCAGGCCTTTCAGCTCTTGGAACATGATGCTTAGTTCTTCACAGGAGCGTTCACACATATCTGCACCCAGGTCATCTGTCTTCTGACCTATGATGTTTGTGGTGATGGAGGGGCTAACATCCACAATTTCTGCACTCTCTCTCAAGCCGTTGTGATCATCTGAAAGGGAAAGGCAGAAGAGATGTAAGCCGCCACAGACCGGTGATGGGAAACACATTTAAGATCACTGTTGAAACATAAGTTTTATGATCTGCAGACAGTGTGACTTCCTCTTATTACAAGGCAAGTTTATACATATAGCACATTTCAGTCGTAAGACGATTCAAAGGGCTGTACATAGTAAGAAAAAACACAGGGAAAACTACATTGCAAGATAATGAAATAAAATAATAAAATGATTGATAATGAAATGAAAGAAAGTGGGACTGTAACCTTAACTAAAAATGTTTAGATAGCACTGTCAACAGCCACTCTCAAAAGAAAAGTTTCATCTGGATTTAAGGCAATTACGGTTTCAACACATTCACAATTTTCTGGGAGTCCATCACTACACCCAGGGTTCAAGCCTAATTGGTGGTTTCTAGATGAATTAGCTGTAACTGTGTGCTACATTTTAAACACTCGTTCTTTGGTCAAAAAATTATTACTTCGGTTTTGATTTGATTCAGCTGATAAAAAATGTTGGCACATCAATGCAATAATTTCTTCTATGCATTGATCCAGTGCTTGAATGCACTCCTAGCCACCTGGTGACAATGTATTTTATAGCAGTGTGTCATCTGCATATTTATGGTAGCTTTTGCTATTTATTAAAATCTGAGATTGGGGGAGCCTTTAGATATTGAATAGGAGGGGCCATAAGATGAGCCTGTGGGGAATCCCACATGTGATTTTTGTCATCTCTGATATAAAGGTTCATACTGATACAAAAATGGGACAAAAGAAAGCGCAACCTGCAGTATAACCACTGTGACTTTTACTGTACTCCAAAACTAGATACAGTTTGGAGCCTTACCTAATTTAAAGATTAATATATGCTATGTATAATTTCTAGTAACTTGAAGACAATGAAATTAGTAAACCTCTTCTGTAGATTTACAACAAACTGATAACACTCTTTTCAGTTGACTTCAGTTAAGAGGGTGAATAATCCTTGTGTTGCACCCAGTCTCTACACTGGAACATAAAATCCTCGAGTGCAGCTTCTACCTACTGGCTGATTCGAAGGGCATAATAATGCTAAATCCAAAGTTTTCTTTGCACCTTCAAAACATCTGCAGCAGGAAATCCAGCCAAACATAACATATCTATCAGCTGGGATCTCTGCACAAACATGGGTCACAGGACAAACAGGCTAAAATACAAGTCCAAGGCAGGCAAGGACAGCCTTTCTGGGAGGAGTTTGCAGAAAAACCTTATAACATAATAACTGCCACATTTCCTCACAGTTTACACCTTCATTTCCCCTCAGATTGCTTCTCTAAACTCCTAAGTCTAATTATATCACAGCAAGCGTTTCTGAATATATTATTTCCAGAATAAACAATATTGAAAAGCTCAATGGAACACCTGTCATGCTGCCAACACACAACCACGTATTTAAGTCCAGCTTGGATCTGGTGATGTTAATTGGTGAAGATTAATATCAGATTGGGGACTCTAAATCAAAAAGTCATTCGACTTGGCCAGTGATGTCCCAAAATGTTTTATTTTCTCCCTAGCCTGCTGGATCCATTCAAATCTCAAGGGGACTGGTCTGTGAAAGCATTTACAAACTCTCTCCTCTCCCTGATTGATATTCTCAATTTTCTTTTTTTTTAAGCACAGCAAGGAATAAATTCAACAAAGACTGAAAGTAGGGGGCTAATTTTCACTCTGCTCACTCTGTCCGGTGTGTTGGCTTTTTACGAGAGTGGTTTGTGTAGGTTTATGGGTGTCGTTTTGCATTAAATTCTCAGCCAGGGTGGAAGCTTGACTGGCACCAGTGTGAGCACAGAAGGCTTTAAGGCTGTGGTGACATTTGTTCGACAAATAAACTCCTGAAATCAAACAATTCTTGCTGTAACACATACAAACACTGAAACAAAAGGCATTATTGCCTGATGCATAAGGAATTACTTTGCAAAAACACAACAATCAACTTTCAGATGTAAAAAGCTTAGGGTATGTTGCAAAAGGTACTTGTGTAGGATTTTGCTCTAGTGTCTGTACCTCTATAGCTGCTGCTCTTGTGAGACCTGCTAACGATCATGAGGTCCTTATTTTTGAATTGGACAAACCTTCAGCTGAAAAAAGCAACCAAAGCAGCCAGTTTATGATCTCACCAGGAGGGTGTGTGTGTGTGTGTGTGTTTGTATGAGCAGCTGGAAGAGGAAGTTCTGTGATGTGCAGTAGAGCCTTCACTCTTACTTTCCCTCTTTTTCTATTTTCTTTCCCAGGATATAATTCCAACTCTATTGCCAATGGAAATAAATGTAAGCATCTGCATTTCTTTTCGTGCACTGCTCGACCTCAAAGCCACTGCGTCTGCACTGCTATTTCCATAAGCGTCAAGCGACCACGGGAGATCCTCGCCACGTATCTGGAAGCTTCTTTTGACCCATATAAAAGCCCTAAAATCCATACAGTGGGGGTCAGATGGTGGAGCTGAACTGGCTGCTGTGGTGGATATTTAATGAAACACAGACATGACGTGCGGTGGGGGGGTATGGGGTGGGTTGCATGTGAAGGAGTCTTTAAGTCACATCTGTGAGGTTTCGGGCTTGAAACACTTTGCAGCTTAGTTAAGTTTGACTTAAGTTTGGGATTCTGGAAAAATCCTGCAGGGTCCCAACTTATAGATCATGCTACAATCATCTAGATGAAAGTTGTTTTAAAAGCTTATAATAACCTTTTCCAGAAAAACACTTCTCTCTCACCTAGTCTTGTGACTTCACAATCTCTGCTCAGCAGGACGTCTTCCACTGATGTATCAAAGATGAAGCGCACATTCTGAAGTAGACCCTTAAAATATAAAAAATAAAAACAAAACAGCAGGTTGGTTTTTCATGCATTAAGACCATAATTCTGACCGGTTCCAAAAAGAGGCTACTCTCCATCTTACCCTAAAGTGATTCTCCCGACTTGATCCCTTTGCCACATACATTCGATTCCCCTCTGCCTGCAGACGCTCATAGAACGGCTCATCCAAGATAAAGCTGTCAATCAGGCTGCAACCCACAAACAGGTTTGCATTCTCCCCATGAATGTGAAGTGTGATGTTCTTCCACTGCGAGTCGGCCAGGTCCACGTCCTCAAATGAGACCACATTCTGCGAGCCATCCACCCAGTAAACCAGATCCAGGGTGTTGGCTCGTCCATTGGAGACAATCTCAAACTGACGCCTGCCGTCTGGGCCCTCCAGGCCGATCAAGGTGCCCCTTGAGGCGCGGTCCTGGCGGATGCTGGCGATGAACACAAAGCCCTCATTGTTTTGGATCTGTTGTATTATTTGTTTTAATATTGGGGGGCTGACGGGGGGCAGGTGGTCGAAGCGGATGAAACGATAGGCAGGGAGATCAGAGTATTGACCCCGAAACTGTTTGGCCCCCAGTGTCCTGCGGGTGATGTGGCTGATTTCAAACATATCAAATGTTGTTTCATCTTCTTGCTCTCCATCTTTAAAGGATAAAAAAATTACAGTCAGGCTCAAGTTGGGGGTTAATATGTGTATTTTTTAAACTAAATCACAATTAAAACAAAAGGTAATGATACAGAATAATCAGGTTTTAAACGATTAGTTTTGAAAATCTTAATATCTGTGCTGATGATTAATAAATATGCATATAATCCACAAAGTTCTACTCACCTTGGGGCATTACTTGATGGAATGTGAATGAGATCAACAAGAATAGAAAACTCCTCCTGAGTAACATGTTTCCTTCATAGAAAAAGGACATTTTTTATTAACAAACATTACATTTATTTTCTGGGCTCCCCTTGTGTAACATTCAATATAATTTAATAATTATAATAATTTATGAACTTGCAAACGTATTTGTTGAATTTAAAATGAGTCACAAATAGAATAAATAAAAGAAATATACTGTATTAGAGTTCAAATTAATTAGACAAACCTCATTAACTAAATATATTTATTATATATGTATTCATGTTAGTATATCTAATATACAAAATAATGCAACACATGTAAAATAAAGACAATGCAGCAATAAAGAAATGCCAAATTCTTGAGAGCCGTAGCCTGATTGAGATTAAATTAAAATAAGCTTGAGCTGCACAATCCTCCAGAATTCACTTTTAATAGAAAAAAGGTGTTGAACGTTGCTGTTTTGGAAGCTAAATTCAGAGAACAGTTAAAGAAGTTAAAGAGAAAACGATTCATAAAGCCTAACTTACCTGATTAATGAAACTATTTTCAAAATCTGATTGAAATCCACCAGTTGCAGAAAAGCCGTCAAGTTAAACTTAAATTACGACGGCTTATTCTTTAGGAAGAGCCCAGGCTGAAATGAATGAGATGCGGTATTTCCTGCAAACTCCGTGCGTAAAAAACGCTCCAAGTCCACCTTGGTCCGCTACATCCACAGTCTGGAGGAGCAGAGGCGCAGCAGTGACTGGGGTTCCCACCTCTCTCTCTCTCCTCTTTTATTTAGAGACTTGCAGAAGAGCCCGTCTGTCACCGTCTTTCCTGAATAACGGTCTGTGGTGGGTTGTCATGAGACAGTTACATAAAGGAAATCTTCCGATAGCAATTGTGTAATATTCGTATCCCTGGCAAAGCCTGACTGTTGAACACGTGGCCCCTCCCCTGTTGTCTCCCACCTTGATGCGCAGCCGTCTCCCTCCTTCGTTCCCATTGTGCTGGCAGCTGAGTCACCGTCTCTAAAAGGACCAGGAGGAGCCCATTTGAAACAAACGGAGGACCAAATTTAAACGATAGCAGTGCCCAAAATAAGCATTTCCCCTGAAAGGTTTGTTTCTTTCTATAAGGGAAACCAAGCTTGATCGCGTTCACTAATAACTGGTGGCAGAAACAGTTATCACATATTTTAAGTAACTGTTAGCCTATCTTTAACATAGCTGTGGAGAAACTTTGGGCCACACTTTGCATAGTTGCTTTAATTCAGACACATTGAGGGTTTTCAATGTTGGAGGTCATGCTTTGGAATCTTGATTGGATTAATGTCTGACTGCTAATGACCTTCAAAAAATTATTATTTTTAAGCATGATGTGTCATTATGACATCCTTGAGCCTACCTTATAACATATTCTTTAATACAATTCTAAAGGACTGGTTGTGGCAGTTATCAGGCTAGGCTTACTGAGCTCAGTTTGCTGAATATCTGACTTTAATCACATTTGTTTAAAGGTTTTACAGAGTAAAATCATTCTCCCTTTTTTATCCACCAAAGTGTTTTGTTTTTTTTTAATTTGTCTGCTCTTTGTTGATTTTCAGCAAGTCTATTTTCTATCCCAGTTTGATTTCCATTAAGAGTCTTGACAAGTTATGAGGATTAATGTTCCTCTTTAGACCAGTTATTTGTCATAATGGAATATGACCAATCAAGTGAAATTCTGTGTATAGATATCATTTATCAGGAAGACATTATCAGATAACCTCTCAAAGTAGATAAAAACAACTTAGTTTCATGTATGATTAAAGAAAGGACAAAACATATCCTAGATTGGTGTGAATTAACATAGTGTATGAAACAAACTAGTGGTGCCAAACACAAGCATTCATCCACTTTTTTTTAGAAACATGTCTTTTGCTTGTGGGTATGTCTGTATAAGAACGTCTAGCCAACTTCAACCCAAGAGCTTTAAGAAGGTTGCTATATTTAGTGTAAGAAGTGGTGTCTCTACACATATCAAACAATCAGTTTGTTTACTGTTTATCCACCATTTAATCTATGAAAATAAAAAAAATAAACAATGTGACTCTTGGATTTAGTCACAACTGGTTCAAAACTGTTGTGCAATGGAGTGTGCTCTTAGCATTGAAAGGAATTTATCCGACTGAACTTGTCAGCAGGATATAAAGATTGGTGATAACTTCCAATTGTGGTTACTCATTTGGTTCCACAGGTGTTAAGCTGGCTAAAAAAAGAACACGCTCAGTTTATTCTGAGGTATAATTAAATAAATGACCTGGCTTTTCCCAGAGTCTGGAAGGATTTATATATACCATCAGCTTCACAAATCTGTGCACCACATTTTTCACCATGTCACTATTTATCAAAAAAAAAGCTAAAGTTAAAATGAATAGGTTTGTTAAACAATTAAGTACTCCCAAAGAATCACCCAAGCATAGGCTACTAAAAGATTTGTTTTTATCAAATTTGTAGCATAGAAATGAAATTTCCTTATATAAATTTGGATCCAAATCAGCCCTGGAATTATTAGATTCTGTTATTTCTGAATTAGAGAATTGGTTTGATGTGAACTAATTTTGAACTAAATTCGCTCACAAGCTATATTTGCCAAAAGCACTGTTCATCTTCAGACACATGAGTTTCAGTCACGTCTCATTACTTATTCATTATGATATTTGCCCTATACTTGCTGCGATAATGGCTATAACTCTTCTTGAAAGGTTTTCCTCAAGGTTTAGAAGTGTGTTTATGCAAAGATGTTTTGACCAATCTTGAAATTTTGTGAATACAATCTGTGACTTTGTGGTTGAGGATGCATGACTTGCAATTTCTGCTCTTGGTCTTTTTAAAGGTGTCATTAGAAGCTCAGTCAGGACTCTGTGCAGTTTGGTCAAGTTTTTTAATGAGAAAATTTGTATTTTAATGCCTTTATTGACATACATGTGTGCACTGTTGAATCAATATTTTAGGACCAAAGGAGCTATCTCCATACTGTTCTCAACTTGTGTCCCTACAAGTTCGAAGATATAACAAATATTCCTAGAAGTTAAACTGTTAAGAGGTTGTGTTATCGAAAATAAGAGAACAAGTCCAGTTTAAATAAATTTGTCGTCTCACAAAAACAATATTAAGCACGGAGCGCGGAAACCTCACATGTACAAATACAAAGGCACTCAGATGTGTTTACAGATCCTGTATGTACAGATTAACGCTATTAGTTGTGGCTATCACTAAATACATCTTGTAATTTGCTTGTTTGTTTTTTCTTCTCTCTCTCTCTCTGCAGGTGTAGATGCAAACTTTTAAAATGTTATCTTGCAGGCTATTCCTTTTATCCTTATTCCCTCTCCTATATTCCTATCTCCTTCTCTCCTCTTTCACTTTTTTCCCTTTCTTTGTTCGTACCGGTACAAGAAGTAGTTCGCAAAAGTGACAGATCTAATAGAACTGGGACCAGGGACTGATTGGAAAATCTGAACTCTATTAAATGACCGAGACTGTCATGGTGGGTTTAAGGTGACGAACCCACATGCAGAACACCACTCGGGAAGCAGGGAAAAAGTTCAATAAGTTTATTGAGATGAATACACAGAGAATAAGGTTCAGGTTCTGGTTCTGGTTCTGGTTCCGGTTCGGGTCCAAAGCGGGACTCAAGGAGTTCTGGTGTGGTTCCGATAGATCCAGGAAGGGGGAGATCCAGTGAGATCCAGAGAGCGGGTACAGAGCAGAACGGGAGCAGCAGCAGCGTC
>JAUZNJ010045628.1:0-32285 GCA_034780135.1 Jordanella pulchra | reverse complement strand
CGAATTCTACCGGCATTTAAAAACATGTAAGCATTTGGGAGCGCGGGCGCTCCCATCGTCCGTAAAGGGTTAAAGAGCAGAGGTTTGGCTGGAACACATTGAAAGAGCATAAAATATCAAAACTACAACCTTGGCTCTACTGTTACACAGCTGACATTACTCTTGTTATATTGTGATGTAAAACGTGGCTTCCTCTCCCCACAGAGATGCAGTCATCAGCACAGCCCAGTCAGGCTTGACTCTGGTTTCAGACAACATGGAGTCCTCTTCTGAGTCCCAGCTGGAGCCTGAGACAACTTTGGTAAGTAGCTTCATCCTTTCATGAGCTCAAACTACTGGGTTGAAAAACCTTTCAAGCCACGTTTGGAAACTTTTTAAGGAATCAGCTTCAGACTTTTGCAAACCACATCCAAGGCTTGTATGGAGAAGGGAAAACCGTACTAGTTGCTGAATCCATAGATTCAATAAATAGTGGTAAAGGAATGGTGTGTTGGGTTAGAGACACACCCATCAGTTATAGTATCCAGTTTGTCTAGACTTGATTTATCTTTTAAGGAATATAAGAAGTGAGATAGAAGTTAATAGGTCCAATCCCAGTGACCAGATTATCTCTCAGATTTTACATCAGTTGTTGTAGATGATGATGGCTGCGGACAGCAAGGGTTTACTGTCGAAACTGTTTGAAATCTTAATCTACTTTACACCTGTTGAATAAAACCTGTCACAAAGATCAGCGGATGGAACTTAAAGAGTTTGGTTTTAATTTGGCTGGACAAACACTGTGGACTTGGATATATCCATTTCTGTGATCTTATTAATGAGTTCATCAGTGGATGATAGCTGAACCAACTCTGGGTTTGGTCTCTGGTATTCATCCCCTATTTTCTGTTTCCCTGTCGCTATAAATCTCTCCATGGGATGTTTTGGGTTAGCATCAGCGGCTTTCCAATGCTAACGCCACATTAGGAGTCCGCTTTCTCTTTAGGCCCGTATTTACTGCCGGAGTGTAACTTTTCTCTGTTTTGGTAAACAGTGCCTCTGGTGTTGGACGCTATCTATGCTGGCTGCAGACGATGAAAGGTCAGACATGTTTATTCAACATCCTGTTTCCTAAGAACAGAAATGGTGAATAAGCTGGTGATTCAGAACAGCCCTCCTCCCCTTTTTGTTTGGCCTGGAAAGACAACAGTCTGTTGTAAAACTGATGAGGACATCTTCTGTCTAGATGGGTATGATTCTAGACGTTGTGGTTTTACATGCGGTTAATTAACTTAGCAAATGTGTTTGAGAAATTGTAAGAACATGTGTTCTCTGTAAACTGCCTGATAGATCTTATGCATCTACAAAAAAATCTGTGTTAGACGAGAAGATTCATGCATTATAAATGTTCTAATATTCTTCTTTATTCTTGAAGGTTGCTCTTTACTCCTATTTTTTTGCTATCAAATGTACAACTGTTAGCTTAAGAGTTTTTCTATGGTGCAACACATTGTTGTCCGCATTACGTTGTTACAGGAAGTAGAGGCCGCAATGTAGTACTGACAACAGATCAGTAATGGAGCAAAGTTTTAATGAATTTGTTGCTATCAAGCTAGCTGTTCGTACATTTACATGTCAGCTATGTTGCTTTCAGCCATGTTTACACGAATGATAGGAATATCTGGGAAGATGCCGACAACAGAAACAGCTGATCAGTCATGTGAGGCAAAAGTTTTCTATGTCAGAGCTGATTGGAAAAAATGATTTCCATCTCCTGTTCTGCACATTAACCCTTTTTTGCAAAAGCCAACAACAACCTAAAGCTCCATGTGAAATTCCTTGGATGATTTTAGAGTTCATAGATTTAAAATCGATATACTCATTGAAAATACCTATTTGATATTTTATAGCAATGTTGAATGCTTAAGGAATTAAATTTGATTCAAAAGTTTGGACCATTTCATCCATACAGAACTTTGTTTAGCCGATTTATTTAGAAAATGTAAACTTTTAGGAATCTTCTTCTGAAAAGAATTGGAATTGAGAATAGATAGAAACCAGAGTCGAAACAAGGAATTGAAATCTGAACTGGAATCGTTGAAATTTAAACAGATTCCCACCCCTACTGACCATGCTGTCATCTTAAATGTTTCTGTTGTGATTCATAGTGGACATTTCTGCAGAGGTGAGTCAGGGCTCCACTGTAGGTGTTAAAAAGATGAAAATTGATCACTCTAGTAGTGAAACGTTCTTCTTAGATATGAAATGTGTTCATTGATCTGTTCATCATCATGTCTTGCTTTTGGGTTTGAGATACCCGGGGCTTTGACCGGCTTATTGGCCCTGACCTCCCTGCTAATGGGAAGCTGAGGGGAGAATTTAAAATTGTAAACCCACCTTTCATCCAGTGACTTAATTCAAGACGTTTTACAAAAGAAAAGGCACAATCTTTTTTATCTCGGTACGCTGTAGTTTTGAAATTTTAATGAATTATAGAAACATGTAAATCATTTCTTTTTTAGCTCATGATTTCTTTCTCAGAATCCCAGTAAAAAACATTAAACGTTTTTAACAGTAAAATAAGAAAAAGTCGCCGTGGCTCTGGAGCAGCCGTTTAGCTTCTCTCAACTGTAAAATGTCTCCTTTTTTTTAATTCCAGTGTGTCTGAATCATCATACCGAGGCACAGTCTTAATGGGAATAATGGGGACTTATGGTGACAGATAAATGAGCTGATAATGGTGCTGGCTACATCTCCCACAGCCTTCTCTGTACAATCAAGCACAATGACACAGAGTGGGAGCAGAGCTAAGCACTTTTCCTCTTGGACACTGGCTGAAAGTGGGTGTGAATTATTATAACGCACTTTCTGTGTCAAAATTGCGAGCTCATTTTCCTCCGCCTACATCCCATCCTGATTTAGTCACTCACTGGATAATTAATCTGCTGATGATGGTTGAATTAAATTGTTCTGAAAGCTATGTGGGTAGATTTACTTTTGAACCCAGTATTTTTAATAGACTTTTATTAACAAGGAACTTTGTGTTTGGATTTTCTGGGATTTTATCACTTGGAAGTAACGCTGGGATACTTCCACCCGTACTGTTGAACCGTGAGACTTGTCTTTTTGTGTTTTTGTGCAGTTTAAAGCCGTTAAGTTTCCCATTTATGCATCAAAGCATTTATTCCTTAACATGTAAGTGTTTGTTAAACCCAAAAGGTGCATCACAGTATAAGCAAGTCTTGCTAGTTCATTTATAGACCTAGAAGAGCAGTGCTCTGTTTTCTTGTTTTATTAAAATATCTTTGGCATTATTTGTTTGTAATACATGTTCCAGTTTGGATTGTCACAGCCTTATTGGGAGGATTTTCAGTCCATAGGGACATCCAGGTGCTGCATACAGGAAAAGTGCTTAATAAATAAAGTTTGATTTGATTATTCCGAGTCCAAGCCAACTGTGATGATGGGTAACAAGATGAGACAGACTGATGCATCGGCCGGCCAATATTTTAGACTGTTATTAACTTTTTTTCTTGCATCATGTAATACGTGCATTTGTTTGCTGATTCATTAGTGGGTTCAAAAGAGCATGCATTGAAAAAGTAAAAACTCTGCTCTCAATTAGGAGGTAAACATTTGCAGGGTTAGTGGAGTAACCTTGCATGGAAAAACAGAGATAGATTCTGGTTTCCTTACCAGTCCTTACCTTTTAGGTGTAACTGGAGTCAAATCAGAGAGACTAATGGAGTCAGATGTGAAAATTCACTTCAGGCTTCTGTTACATGATGAGACACCAGAGCAGAGTCGGCCTCCATACGTCAGGGGATGGGATGGAGCTGGTCTGACAGGTTGGGACTTCAGAGACATTTTGTTTTTACTCTATTAAATGGGTCCAACTGAACAGGATGAGGAGAGAGAATCTACTGCAGCAGTTCTGGTAAATGTACTGTAGTTTAAAAAGTGGCTTAATACATAGCTGACAGACTGAAGTGTGGTTGAATATCTTAAAGATTCAGAATATAATGGAGTGCAGAGGGTTGACTGTCAGAAAATATGAAATCCCCCCCGGTAACAGAGAAAGCATTGTGGAGGAATCAACTCTGTGGGAAAAAAAAATTGGCAGTTTGGACCTGGTTTTCTTGTTGTCATATCATAGGTATTCATACAAAAGATCAAACTACTACAGAAGACTAAAATCTGTCTCGAAGCACAAAAAAATCTCATTAAAGTGCTTTCTCAGTCAGATAGTAATTGGCCTAGCTTGTTTTAGTTATAACAAAGTAGCCGTCTAATCATTTGATTTATGAAGACAAAAACCTATAATTTTCCCCTGTCTTGGTTTCTGGGTCAAACTCAGCAGCTTTTCTGGAAACAAATCAGACCCGAATATATCTGCCAAGAAGGAATTCACGATATATGAGCAGTAACATCGGTACCGGCCATTGTTAGCCATTTTAAAATGTATCGGGAAAAACTGGGCCGAAATTAATAACCGATGATTATTTCTATCTGGTTTCTGTTGTTACTTCAGTAGGGGGCGGGGAGGGGGGGCAGTGAGTACGGTTGCAGCAAAGGATTATGGGTGTTTGTCAGAAGCAGAGAAGAGATGTCAGCACTGTGGCTGGTTTTTCGTGGTGTCAGTAGAAATAGGGATATATATAGGATACAATATCACCTATAACTGCAGGTCATTGGATACTAATATTTTCATATCTGTGCATCCCTGCTGCCAACACCTTCTACAGAAAGGGACGTCTCATTTCCTTAGAAACAAAGATAAAAATAACTGTAGGCTGCTAATGTGGAGGTGTGTGACTCAAGTGTTTTCTTATCGGTGCCCTATAGCAGGGGAATGTATGACTTGTAAATCTATTATGGGCTGCATTTCAGTGTTTTTTGTTGCTTTTGAAATGCTTTAATCTGCATATATTTAAGTTTTTACAACAAACTTTAAATTGAAATCCCCTTCTAGAAAATGAGAGGTTTTATGCTTTTGTGTTGAAGGTTTTTTCCTTAGATTTGAGAACCTTTCTAAAATCAAAGACATTCATTATGGGGGTCCATGCTGTCTGATTAAGAATGAATTTAAAACTATGGGGTTTCACAGTGGCACCACCAGGCTTTGTTTTTTTTTTTAAATAGGAGCAATTAACCGACCAATTAACTTGAATAAATGATACCAATAGTTATATTTGGACTTTTTTTTAGGTTTAGTTGTCACCGGAGTCAATAATAGTGAGGTTTGATCCAAGTCTCTTCAGGATGAGTTACACTAACAAGGCCACATTTGTGTTAGCATTTGAAAATATATTAGCTGTAGATTTTTCATTTGTATGGATGTGAAGTCTTGTGTGAACATTACCAACAGTTGACCGAACACACAACCCTGAGAGACTCCAGTGCTCAACGTCTAGAGGTGGAGAGGTAGATTTCAGTGCAGACTGATGGTGATTCTCTGACTGCTCACAATCCGAGAAACATGGGAAGGTTCAGAACAAAAAGTTGATCTTTATATTGGTTTTTGGAATCTAAACATACAGCTGAGCTAAAGATTGTTAGAATGGTGTCAGTAAGATGGCATTAAAGACACGTATCTAATGTGTCAAAGTCTTCTAAGGATGTTTGTTTGCCAGAATTCATGCTACACATGTAAATGTAACAATGCTATTCTTTAGAGATGCACCGAAATGAAAAATGAGGAACCGAAACACTGAAATAACTTATGTTAAATATTAAAATCATAGTATTTTAGCTGTGGTTTGCACTAACCCTATTAAAAAAAACAATGTCATTTTTTTTTAACTCAAGTCATTTAAGTAGATTATGGATCATTCAGTAACAAAAGTATCAAAATATTTATTTACCACTGACATTTTTTTTGCAGAATCACTGGGAAACGTTTGTTTTTCAACATGTCCACCACAGACAGAGCGGCCTTTTCCGTGTTGCATATTCAGAATGCTGATTGGGACGTTTAGATTTCTATGCCCAAAAACTCACGATCCTCCTCCCCCCCGTGTTGGATGTACCCTTTGTTGAGTCATCATAACTTTCAGCTGCATTGTTTTGTTGTTTAAAGTCTATCAGCAGAAAACCCAAACTTTATTTTTGGTCATTTTTGGTGGCTGACTTTTTGGTGCATCCCTACCATTCTTAGTACTTAAATACAATAATGTTTGAAGAATAAACACAACCTGTTTAGCTCTAGCCTTCCATGTTAAATCTTTAGTTGTTTTTACTATCCTTGTCCCATTATCCAAATGAACAGAAGGAAATTAAATACTGTTGATCTATGTACCATTGTCAGTCTACCATGAAACATGGTGTAGGAGGCATTCCCATGTTCCTTTGGTTCATCTAGTTGGATTTAATAGGAAACTGGAGCTGAAAATAGAAAAGAAATGAGAAGAAACCAACAAACATTAGGTCATATACACTCTAATAGAACAGTGTGCATTTAGGTTTTCTTTAACAGGGCCTTTAAAAGGTTGCAGGGTTTCTGCTTCCACGGCCTGGTCTCTGGTTTATTGATGCAGAGAGGCTTCAGTCAACAAATGTGGTCAATGTAATTGAGCTGGACAGTGGACACAAACCCCCATCTCCAATGGTTTACTGCCTGTGTGGCAGCTCTGTGACTGAAGCTGGTCTGGATAACATTTTAAGAGTAAAGGCGGAAAAATGCAAATGAACAACAGGCAATGGGGCGGATTGATGAAAAGATTGGGGGGGGGAATCACACAGGCTTTAGAGAATGGATGAAAGCAGAGTATTCAGTGGCAGTGATGTAACAACCACTGAGAAAGTAAGTAAATTACTGAATGGTGGGGAGATGGAGAGGAAGAAAGTTAAGTGAGAGAGAGAAAGAGGCGGGTTAAATGTCTGGACTCTTCCCTTACTTTGGAGCTCAGTGGTATTTCACACCACTGTTGGTCTGAACAGGCAAACCGTAGAAGCGACCGAATCCGCTGTGGACTGACTGCAGCTCCTCCACGCTGTAAGTGAACCTTAAACTGTTAGTTTGATGGCAGGAAGCTGAGCTGCAGCTTAGATTAAAAAAGGTGCCTGATGCTGTGAGCATGTTGATTTGAACTTTTTAAACCATTGCTTTCCACTTACTTTCCTCTGTGCTGAAGTGTTTTTTATTCATTACAGAAGGATTAAAAACATGACTTGATTTTTTTGTTTGTTTTATTTTGTTGGTCATTTTCCATTGAGCCCTACATCAAGTCCAAACTTCCTTTTATCCCCTTAAATGTCAGGTACCATAAGACCAAAGCGGTTTATGGTAAATGTCAGTCTTCCATTGTTTTTTCTTCTCTCAGTTGCCTCTAAAAGTGAATGAGGAAGCCGTCTGCAGGCTGAAAGCAGAGGGATGGTCTTAATGACAGGAGGAGAAAGCAGCCACATCAGAGAAACATAACATCTCCTTCATCCTAATCCCTCTCCTAGCCTCCTGTATTCTTAATCTCATTTTAACCCCTATCAGTGAATTATACTGAAATACCTGAAAAAAAAATACCATTTTTCTAGATTTTCTTGGGGGAGAGAAATGATCTGTTTGTAGGATTCTGTTATGTAACTATCTCTGTATTCCAGGATTTTTGTTGTTGCTGTTGTTTATTTACAATAGATCCTCTGCAGGATTGTTTGCTGTGTCCAGTTGGTGCCGGCAGAGCAGACAGGCTGCTAATGAGAGGAATCAGCCTGGTAGTACTAGCTGGGGTCTCTGCTTATTCAGTGTGATGTCACACTGTGTGAGTTAGCAGCTTTTGTATATGAGTTTTTTAGTATTATTTATAACAAACAGCAGGATTACTAACTCCCCATTTGAAACAGTCTTTAGCATCTTATGTTGGCGATTAGCAAGGTTAGCATTATTAAAAGTAAACAGTAGGCATTTGCTATAATTAATAATAATATAAATAATATAAACCTTTACCAGAAGGCTGATGTTTCTGAATCAAGAAACAAATGGGAAAGATGCTCAAAGTGGTAAAACATTCATCAGACATCTTGTTTTCTGCTGGATCTAGACTGGATTAGATAATCTGGCGTAATATAAAAGGTGAAGGAGTAAACTAACCAGCATCCACAGCCAGGATGAACAGCCAGCAGGCCTCTCTACAGCCTTTGCTCTTTCTTTAACTCTGTTTTTTTCAAATGTCACACAGAAAATCTGGAGTTTTGTCGTAATATACAGTAGAGTAGTGAAAAAGAAAGTTTAATCCCTCCATTTAATTCACATCGAGTCTTTCTCCCTGAGCCAGTAACTGTACCTGAATTTGTTACATACTCAATGACACCAACCTGACGCCCTTTGCTTACTACTTTTTACCGTTTGACATCTTAAACTCTGAAAGCATTTTAGTACAACTAATATTCAGTGGAACATATTTCTTTGGATCTTAATCTTTGTTTCTAATGAAATGATGTGGGTCTGATCTAGTTGAATATTTCTGAGTTTGTTTTTGACCTATTTGTCCTGTAAGATGCCTCAACACCATTTCATCTCATGCTTTAAAGATGAATGACATTAAAGCAACTGTACACGTCTCTGATATTAACATATTTAAACGTTCTTATTTTGCCTTTTAAGCTGTAGATAATGTAATACTTTTGATGTATGTAAGATCAGTTGAGCCTTGTGCTTTTTTGGGTCAAAGTTCCACTTAATTTAAAAAAGAAATGTTAGCAACAGAATTCAAGACATTTTTTTTTCAGCCTTAAACTGATTCAAAATGAACATTTTCTGCTCTAATTTCAGGCGGAATCCAAAAATGTCTCACCACGTTATCTACAAACTATTTCCAGTTTGTTCAAAATGTGTCCTCGACATGCCAAATGATGCCCCGTTAGCAAACCTCCGAATAGAAACCTCATGCAGACTATTTCTCCAGATCAGTCCTCTGTCTCTTTCTTGTCCAGATTGCAACATTCCTAATTCTTTTCCAAGCTGAAATTTTACCAAAGCTTCTGTCTCTTTGGCTAATATTTCACATTTTGAAGCGACTGCTTTTCTGTTTTCTAATTGAGCTTTAAATGCAGAAGAAGTCCACTGCAGGTCGAGTTCTTAAGCACCGCTTTCAGGCGTCCTCGTCACCTGGAGGAGACCTGTCACCACCTCACCTCTATGCTCTCCCTCAGCCTAAAGTCCCCTGCTTGGATGAAACTGAGATGCTGCTTTAACCACCCAGCCAACCTCCAACCTGATCTGTTTTGATAATTGAAACCTGTCTAATAAGAGGCTGCCCCCTACCAACACCCTATGAAACACTTAGAAACCATCAACTTTCCTTTATGACAAACTAGAGATCTTTATGGATCTTTATGTGACTTTTAGACTAAAGCCTCTTTGAAATTATGGTCACACAAAGAAAATGAACTCAATGTTTAAGATACATTGTTTTTATATTCTTCCAGATAACAGTTATCACATCAATGTCGGAGTTCAAACTGGGAAAATTTCAAAGTGCTTTTTTTCTTCAGCAGGTATCACACTAGACTGTCAACAGCTTGTCATAAAATAAACAGGCAAATGTTTAGCAATGTTAGCTCCATTGGAATATAGAAATGAGTCCATCAACATTGTATTTCCACCATCATTGATATACTAGTTGTGATAATCTCATATTGCACTATTACAAATTCCTTTAGTGTTAACTGAGGCGTTTCTTCAGGCCGTTCCTGCTACACTTTAATAATCCATGCAAACCAGCCTTGTTATTTATGGTTTCTGTTCCAGTTCCCTCAGGCCGTTTGGACAGCCAGGATTTTCATCTTACTGTAGCGCCTGGTCTCAGGCTACGCCCATGAACCCACATGTTTGCTGACAGGCACATCAGTTCTTTAAAGGATTCAGCTGTTCTGACGTAAAACATCGGCTGAAATGATCCGTGTGATTTGGCACCATGACGGTGCTGCAGAGGGGTGTAGACACACAGGATAATCAGATAGTTGGAGTTTTGTGACTGATCAGTGAGAGACGTCTGTGCACCAGTTGGGTTTCTTAGAATCTGAATGGAAACTGCAACAGCGCTTTACAACAAAATGCCTTTAATAAGAAGCAAATAAGTCTTTTGTATTCTTTAGATTTACATACGTTTGTGACTTTTTTCAGTTAAAATAGATAGGCTCTCATCTCTACTGCAGAAACACATCAGTTTAATTTACTATAAATGAATGTTGAAGCTCTAATCTTTGTTTTAATACTCAGAGTATATTAGATCAATAATATCCCTCTAACAAGTTTCAATTTCCACCTGCCCTTTAGATATAGTCCAAAACAATAACCTGTTGTTTTCATCTCTTGTCTTTTTCTCTCTGTTACTAAAAAGGAAACTGGGTCAGAAATGTGCTGCAAGTGATGTTCAAACGTTACGTAATATGTCACAGAGCTTTATCCCGCATAAGCAGAACCCATCTTTTCATAGGAAGAAACACCAGACTGTTTTTAAGGCTGTCCTTTCCATGGATGGTGAGAGGAAATAGGATTTCATACAGTAGAAGATTAAGATTAATATATGATGAGATTATAATTCTTGTTTTGGACTGTAAGGTTATTATAGATGTTGAGTTTTGCATTCATTGTTTTTTTTTCCTTTTTATTGTTCTTTTAAATCTGGTTTAATTTCTTTATATAGGACTCAATTTATGTAATCTTAATATTGTTTGTAAACATCTCCAGTTCATAATAAGTTATTTTTAAAAATAAGGCACATTTATTTAATCACATGCCAATACTATAGTCACTTAATAATTTATTAATATAGCACTCGTAACAACCAACAGTTCATATTTAAAAAAAAGGGTACAAACATGCTAATGTTAGCTTAGCAATTCAGCAAACATGTTGGCTTGAACCATTGTCAGATATTCGTTTATTCACAACTGGCTGCATCAAGTTATATTTGGCTGTGTCATTTAAAATATATCTTAAAAACAAATAATCCAGCACCATATTTTTGTTAAATGTTTTTATGAGGAAACTATTGCTGCTTCATTATGTAGCTGACATTGAATTTGATATTTGAGCAGATTATTGAAGCTCCACAGCTGGACAAAATATATTTGGATTAAAAAAAGAAAATGCAGACAAGTTTATTTACATCATACCATTCATGCACTGGCAATCAAAGTACAGGACTTCCATGGAAAGACAAAAAATAAATATAATTAAAAGATATTATGGATTACAAAGATGAATTTAGGTTGAAAATTGCACTGAAGTTTAATTTTACATTTAGATTAAAGTCTAATCTTTGGTCTGACGATTGTTTAAGCAGCTGAAAAAAAAGCAAAAGAAAAAAAAACATTTTTAGTCCTGGTTTAAAAGAGACAAAAAAATTGTTTTAACTCTTAAAAGTTTGCTCTGGAGCCGAGGAGTATAGAAACTAAATGCTGCCTTATTTAGTTCAGTGATGGACTACACGAAGAGTGTTGAAAGGTTTACATGGTTTTAGTAGGTAAACCACTGAAGACTGTTTCTGCTCCTAACCTGCTGAAAATAAAGGCCTCCATCAGTTTTTTAATGGCCTTTTTTTGACAGGAAACCCTGCCCTGGTAGCATTAGGATGTTTTAAAGTTCACCTCTAAACAGACTCCATGGTAATTATGTAGGCTGAAGTCCAAACAGCACCAAGGTTTCTGACGTATTCTGTGGTCTTTAACCTCGGTGAGCTCGTCAAGCTCATCTTTATTAAACCATTTGTGTCTTATAAGCTGAAGGAAGTTCTGACACATTCAGTTATTTATATATCAGATGAACTGAGTCAGCGCAGTGGACTTTAGCTATATTGTGTGTCTGTATATCATCAGCATAGAGGGAGTGCGACTATGAAACTGTGTTCCACCATCTGAGCTAAGAGGATTTTATAGATGTTTGGAAAAATAGGGATTCTGAAAGAGCCTGGTTATTGTTGTTAAATTGATAAGAGAGACTGTATTTGTTGCTCGTGATGTAATGTATTGTTTTATGTAATATAAATAGCAAAGATTTTAATTATCAAAGAGTTTAATGACTCAGTTGGGTATCCAGATCAACTTTAATGTCGACTATTCTTTTCAAACTACTCAACACTTATGCTATTTGACAAATAATTCAAAGCAGCCCCTCCCCTCTCTGTCTAAGAGAACAACAACTTTATCTTTGTTTCCCTTTTTTCTGTTCAGGCAGATGAGAAAATGGTTCAATATCAGGTTGAGCAGTCAAACTGACTGGAACTGTATAACATGCATCGACACAGCAGAGCTTCTGTTTAACGTCAGGAGCCGGAAAAAGACTGAGTTTCACAGTAAAATATATCAACTTTTATTATTATTTCTGCTTGATGCATCTTTCAATTAATGACATCTTTAGTTTTACATAAAATTGTCATTTTGTTAACAAACATCCTGTCTGTAAATGTTTTACTCAGACATGATCGTCGATCTGTTCTGTTCAGACTGCATACATGGAAATGATGGAAACAAAAAACATTTGAACTCAATTTATGCAACTTATGGGTCAGATTTAAAGTTTCTTTTCATTAGAGAGGTTTGATTTCTAGTAAGGCAAACTCGTTTTATAATGATCTTTCATGTATAACAGGCTTGTTTGGGGTAAAAACAGCTCACATGCAGTAAGTGTTGATCTCAGGTTGAGCTATAGTCTGAAACACGAGTTGAGTTCATATCAGAATCTCCACTGATTGTCACCTGCCAACTTTCTCAGGACTTAAATTAAAAGGAAAGGCTGTAAAATTTGATCAGTATTTAAAATAGACTTTTCACTGAAGATGGCAGTAAATATTAAATTTATTGTCACACTTTAATCACTGTGTTGAGAGATTTGGTGATTAATTCTTCCAATTTTTTACTAAATCAATTAAGTGACCTTTTAAGAACCATGGATTTGATTGAAAAGTTTCAGAATAGTTGCAGTAAAGACTGGATTTTTTTCTTTGCCATTTTTTTTCTCTTTTTAATAGTTAATATCTACTGAACACAAATGTTTTTGTTTGTTTTTATAGAAATGGGGGGGGGGGGGGGATAATAGGTAATTTAGGATGAAATTCATTACATTTATTGCATCTAAATAGTGTATGCGTCTGCATACGTCGTACTCTGCTCTAACAGAGAGATCTTTCCTCTTCAGCCTCGTCTGTTAGTTATCAGTCAGTCAGTCAACTAAGGCCACTGTGGTTATTTTAAGTTCACCTCTTATTGAACCAATTCAGAGAAATTGACTGAGTAAGAATAGTTTTTTTATAGGATTAAACTCCCTCTGTAGCCGCGGAAAGCCTCTAAGACAGGACTAGCTGAAGACTGTGGCTGCAGATCTTCGAACTATTTAGCCAGAACTATCCAGGAATGCTCCTGTCTCCCAGGCCCAAAGCCAAGTAATCGTAGCGTCTGGTACGGCATCCAGGTATAACTGTACTTTCCAATCTCATGACGATCACCTTGAGCTGAGATTAAGGTTTGTTAATCGACCTCTGACGTTCAGTGACTGTTTTCTAATCCCTTCCTCTTATTGTTGCAAACAGCTCTCAGTGTCTTTCCTCAATGGAACCTGACAGGATTCCAACTAAAGAGCTTTTTGCTATTTCCCTTTTTTTGGAACAGTGTTTTTTTTTTGTTTTCTTTTGCTCCCATGACTTTCTTCTACCTTATTGAACTACTTATGTTAGCCTTTGCTGCATCTCCCCAGAAGGAGGAAACACACAATTATAACTGAGTGGGATATTTTCTGTTTCACCAAAATCTACTTCAGCCAAATTCATCCGTAGTGTCCAGCATGGTAGTTATCTATCAATAAAATATTTTATTGTTAAATATTGTGAAGAACTTTCTTAAAAATTCCTCTTTGTTTTTAATGATATTCTTCTCCTTAAGTCCCATATCTATCTTATTGATATTAATATCAAGTGTCTCATATTTTAGTTTGACTGCCTGACAGCAGAGATGTAAAAACCTTTCTTTTATGTTCTTTGCATCTGATACTGAAAGACTTTTCCGTAGATCGTTTAGCCGTGAAATATAAGAACGATGCTAATTTTGACTTCACCAGCAGCAGAAATTAAGCTAGCAATCAGACAGATGCTAGCCTCAAGGGTGGCGCTACATGTGTTTCACAATATAGTTCTCCGCAGACTTGTTGAGGTTTTCGTCCTGTGAGGTTTCAGTTGGTGGATAACAGACTAGTCGGGTAAATATACAATAGCGCCCCCTGGAGTTACGATGTATGGTGGTCAGATTTTTGGAGGAACCGTCTATCCCTGCTTGCTTCTTGGTCAAGATGTGCAGGCTGATATGTTTGGACAATATCAGCAGGTTTTTTTGTTGTTTTTTTCATTGTATCGGCCATTATGTGCTTAATTTGTTTGATTCATTAGCGCTTCTATCAGCCATGCCTTGAGATCAGGCATTGCTGCTCCCTCTACTTGCTATGCTATGAGGAGAATCCTGCTCCACTATTGTTGAAAGCAAAGATCATGTTTTGTACATTAGAAAAAAAATGTAATCCAAAAATAAAAAGCGTCTTAATCAAAAAAGTTTTTCTGTTTTCTTAGATAATTTTTTTTTTTACTTTATCATATTTATTTATCATATCTTTAAGCACAGAGAACAGGATCTTCAAAAACACGGTTTCAAAAAGCAATTCACAAAACTCAAATTGTAAAAACAAAACAAAAAAAAAAAGTTTGGGGGGGAGGGGGAGCAGAAATTTTAATTTAAAACCTTTTCTGATTACCAATTTTGTCACAATTCGTAAATCTAAATTGGAAATTTGATTTCGCAAGAATTACATTTGGAAATATAAAATCTATCAAAAAAATAACAAAATCTAATTTTTCTCATCTAAACCTTTTTTGATTAGGAAATGTATCACAATTCAAAAAACTACATTTTAATTTTTTTAAACAATAACATTTGGAAATATAAGATTTGTAAAAAAAGAAAAAATGAAGTTTCAAAAGATAAAGTAAAAAAAAATGAAATAAAAAAATAATCAGAACAAATTACAGAAAAGTTTTGATATTTAAATTTTTCACATTCATTTCTTGACTACAGTGTTTTTAAACTTCCATTTACAAAATGTGTTCTTTGGTTTCAACAATAATTAAAACATTATTCATTGTTAATGTTTTGTTTGATTTTTAAAGATTTCTGTGCTGTTTTGTTTAAACCGATGCGGTAACATTTATCAATGTGTCATGTTTATCGTGGAAATGGATGGAAAAAAACATCAGCAGCATTAAACAGGGTTTTTTTTAGACTTATGTTAAATTAATAATCGATATTAACATAAAAAACTGTATCTGTTGATCTCTAGACTAAGCTGGAAGAAGCTGGTCCACAGTTTTAAAGTGAAAGAACCTAAATGCAGGACCATTTAAAGACAAATCACATTGTGATTATTTTTTTTCTTTTTTTATTAACGAGCTGCTAGGATATGGAAATGAAAATCCTAATTTGAATTTTAAACTAATATAGTTTGTCTTTTTGTATGATATAAATGAATCCATTTTTTATATATTTTTAAACATGTTATACCCTCCAAAGCCGTTGTTTTTTATGTTCAGATCAACTTTATTTTGTTCTCTCATAAACTTTTAGTTAAACTAATGTTTGTTTTTCTTTTGTTTTGTCTCTTGTTTTCCTTTTTTGGGGGGATTATTGTCACTTGTTGTCGTCGCATGTGGCTGCATCCTCACTTGCCGCTGCTGTTGCTGATGCTGCCAACCCCCAATGCACGCAAACCCGGCATCATCTGGTCAACAACGCATGGTGGACACCCATCTTTTTCCTCTCCCCCTCCTTTAATCTGCAACCAAAAAACCCCAATCATATTTTTTTCAACCCCTGCAACCTTTCCCTGCTCTCTCTGTTTTCCTCTTTTTCTTTTCCTGTTCTGTCTCCACCCGTTTTCCACTTCAAGCACCAAGCAGAGTTGAGAGAACATCATGCCGCCTCTGGTAAGCCAGCGACCTTTCAGGGATGGGGGGCTCTGGGCAGTTTACACAGTCAGCAGTGGGTCCAGGGCTGAGATCTGGAGCCAAACTGACCCATGGGAAATGCTTTAGTTTAAAGACGGCAGCAAAAATAGAAAATAAATCAAAAAGTCCAGGAATTTTAAATGTATTTCTTTAGCTTTTAAATTTACCCCTGTTGCTAGCTTGCAGAAATGTTAGCTCCTATTTATAAGGATAAATCGTTTTTTTAATTAGTTAATTCCTTTGTACACTTTTTCCTTAATTAAAAAGTTATCACCACTTATTTAAACAAACTTTAGTTTAAGGACCTTTTGTAGTTAAATTAGGATTATTAATCAATCGATTTGAAATGATTTGGTAAAAAATACAAGGTTGTCATCAGTTAATTGTTTAACTCAAACATTTAAAATGCAGTGTAAGGAGTTGATTTTAGCTTGGTAGTTAGTATATGTCAGCTGTACTTTATGGGTATATTCACTCTGAAGCTGTTAATCAGACCGTAGAGCGTTTCCACAGATGGTGCTCTGGTCTGAGATCTGAAAGTCCATCTGAAAAAAGGCTAATTCTGTTCCTGACAGTAGCTTTGTTTCCATGAACCATTAAATTGCTCAAACTGAAATCACAAAAAAAAATAGCTAAATGGAAATGCTACAGTTTCCAAAAAAAACGCACATTTTTTTGGTAAAAAGTTTTTGCTCTTTGATGAGGTGACTCTTATATTTCACAAAACTGCAATAAAAACACTTTTATTGCATCACACGAGTCACATGATCTGCGGCTTGTCCTTACTGCCTCGTAAAAAGATAAAGAAGAAGACAGGGAAGAGTTGGAGGATGATGGCGCCCACTAGAGCCGTGGCTGAAATATGGATATATCCAATGTGTTTACATCCACCGCTACCATGTTGTTTTCAGTTATACTGTAAACAAATGTATTCATCTGCAATTTTTATTAATACATTTTATTTTATCTAAATACTACAGTTGTGAAACTTTGCATTTTCTTATGGAAATCCACAGGATGATTGGCAGGATTATGCTTCCTGCATTTCAGAATAAAACATTGAACCTCACAAGAGAAATCTCCATAGTCGGAACATCCCTGTTACATGAATTTAGAAAATCTTCTAGCTTTACTGTCAGTTTGCCTGATATGTAAGCTCTAGCATATCTTTAATGCATCTTCATGATCTTTATAATAAAGCTTCCACACACTTTAAGCTGGACGGTCAAAACTTTAGCGTGTAAACGCGTCGCCATGGGTGCTCATCTAGTAAGTAAATCTTAGCTAGCTTCATTATCCACTGGTACATAAAGTGCGCTGGTAAGGCACAGACCGTGTGTTCATCAGCTCCTATAAATCATCATATTTCCACCCGTAAGCTATAGATGAAAACAAATGTTAACAAATATTCGTTGTTATGAAATGGGGGCGATGCACCAAAATGGTGCAGCACTAGAGTGCTCTGTTTAGATGTCTGAAGTGAGAGATGGCCTAATGTCCTCTGTTTTTATCTCTACTCCCCTCCCCCTCTCATTTCCTGATTCCACCCAAAGCTGCCGTAACATCCAGCGATGACAGCGTCCTTCTGACCCCAGGCAGGATGAGCCAACGGCAGGCCAAGGAGCGCGACAAGGACAAGGAGAAGGAGGCAGGCCTCCAAACACCCAACAGGGAGCACATTGCCACCCCCTCTAACCTCAGCCCTGGGGTCAGCTACAGCCAGGGTAAGACTGGGGCTCTTTCTGCAGGTGGATCACCTACTTTCCTCTGAGTTATGAGAAAACAGGTTTGAAGGAATAATGAAGATCAGATATTATTCTTCTATGAATCTACTTGTTGAATGGATTTAGACTCCAAAAGAAAACCAGCTGATAGCAGAGGGGTTAGTTTAGATAAGAGGATTTGTGCTGAACTGTTCTCCTTCTTTTATCTTTGGCCTCAGCTTGTTAATAAACATTTTCCCTGTGGTCTCAAAAATCTGGGCATCTTGTCATGATGAGGACTTTCAGACTGTGGTTCCCAAATCACAGAAACACTTTGGTTCATTAAAACAAGTTAAACTTTTATACCTTATTTTAAGGGCTTAGTTGTTGCTTATTTTTACAGTGGAAACGGATGAAATTGTGTTTGCAATTTTACTTAAAAATGAATAAATATATATGTTTTTTTGATACTTGATAAAATTGCTAATTTCTAGTTAGAGTTGACCGATATTTCAATATCAATATATATCGCGATATGGTTTAATTCAATATTAGTGATCTGACTTTTACACACATTTTTCAATATTCATCACAGCATCGGTCACTGATTGATGCTCCAGGTTTTCATGTAGCTTTATGTGTTTTTGTTTTTCAAAGCTAATATTTCTTAAATGTTATGTTGGATGATTTTAGAAACATTGCGAAATATTCATCATAAGTTTGTATAGTCATCTGTTTTTAGTCATTCTTGGCTTTTTTTCTAGGGTTTTTATTTTTTCTCCATCGATATCAAATTATATCGGATCGACCAAAATTAAGAACTGTATGGTGCTATAAATTATGGGCATATCATCCAGCCCTGGTCCTGGTTTCTAACTCCTATTTCATCCAGGTTTGCTAGCAGGGAACCGATTCGGTATTATTACTGATGTTGCTGCCTCATGATGCTGGCTAATGGATGCTAATGGAGACAAATGTAGGAGTTTTAGCAGCCTTAGATCCACGGTTACAAGTTGTGCGCTCTTCATGCTTTGTAAAACAAGTATTTCTGTTGGAGTTGTACTTTGATTCACAAATACTGTGTTTTGGAAAGTAAAGCCCTCCTCTGAAGCGCTTTCCATTAGCCATGCTAGCTTCTTTTTTCTTTTTTTTACTGTAGCAGTGGCTTCTGACGTCATTGTGCGTGCAACGCCAAGGAAAGTCGACCACTCCTCCAGTTCCTTTTTGTCACAGTGATGCGTTTAGGTATCAAACCATGATACTTAATAGTACTGAAGGAATTTGCTCGGTACCAATAAAAGTACCAAATTGGGTATCCGTCCCTAAATAGGGACCTGATTACTTTAAAAACACGCTTTGCTCAAGTTTTGATTTACCTGCATGTGGTAAACGACGGGAGGTGTGAATACTTTTTAAATACAACAAATGTTTTGTGTTTTATCCTCAGAGAAGATTCTGCATGAAAAGGCAGGTCAGTTACTGCTGAGCTTTCTGTCCTCTTTTTGTTTCCAGCTTCTGTAGAAACTCTGTTGCTTTCATGATCAGCTGAGATCCTTCAGTATGAAGCTCAAACAGTTTTATAGAATAAAAACCTTCTTTATTGAATCCCGGGGGGGATTTCAGGCGTAACAGCATGCAGATACACTTTAATGTAACTTTTGAAAAAACAAAAAAGACAAGAGTTTGAACAGTAAATGAACATGCATGGTAATAAAAAGAGTAAACACCGATGAAAATAAAATAAAAATGCTCCATTATAAAAAGAAATCTGATTGATCCGACCTACTTCCCTCATAAATGTCAGGTCTAATCTATATAGGATATAAAGCTACTGCAGTAGCAGCAGTGAACCAGGGAAAAAGGCACAACTTCTGCAGCGTTTTTCCTGATTAAAGCCGTAGACATTGATCAGTTGCAGAATAATCAGATTAGCTGTCCTACACTGGACTGAGGAGCAGCTCACTGCTGTGTCTGAGCTACTGACTTTACGACATGATAAAAATCCTCACAGTTTAATGTTTACTCAGAGCCTTTCGATCCTTTTGACGTTGCCTTTTAGACCTTTATCTTATTTTGAGACGTCGATCTCATCATGTAGAGTGTGACTTTGAATTTAACAGCTTCTATAATCGGTGTTTATATCAGCTCTGATCTTGAATTCTTTATCTACCTGCAGCCAAGCTGTGATCTAAATAAAACCTCATATCTACATCTTAACGATCATTTTTCATTCTCTTATTTCTCAGAACATCACACAACAAGAAACAGCAGTTCTGTCTGTAGAGAAAAAAACAGGGTAGATTTCACAAGGATCTTACATAACTACCAATGCTTGTTATTGTGGTGACACAGCGCCCTCTGCTGGGTCTGTAAGGAATGTTGGGCTGTTTAAAGATGGATGCAGGTCTGGTTCAACTGCAGCCTGGTAAAAAGGGAGATTCTGCTGAACAAAGACAAGATTGTTTATTTAAGGAAAAAACCCTGGTTGCTTGGTTACGTTAAAGGTGCATTACAACATATCAGTTTTGCAGAACTGGATTGCTTTTTCTCATTGGGCCGTAGTGTGAAAGTGAAGAAGTTATTTGTCTCTGCATTAGTTTACTGATACTCTGTACTTTAACATAGTGACTTATATCCCTCAGGTTTCAGCTAATAGATTTAAAGCTAATTGAACCACTAGAGGGAGCCATTATAACATGGTTGCTATCTGCAGGGTGAAAGCATTCAAGCACTGAATGCTCAAGTTCAAGCAGGGTTGGGGTCTAAAACATTCTGTTACCCTTTAAGCATCTTAAGGAGCACAGGAGCCTGACACAAGCGCAAACTTTAAACGTTTGGCTTAAATTAAAAGGCTATTCAGTGGTTGCTGCTTTCCTCCTGTACTGGTAAGTTAAATACTGGCTGACAAATGGTATAAGAGTGGGCCGTGTGACTGCGCCACTTACTGGCCAGGAGGTGTTAAACTTGTAGCTATCGACTTTAAGTTTGTTTTTTTACAAAAATATGGAGAGAAAAAAAGAGAAACTCTTTAAGGGATGTGAATCACTATCTATTACTATTGCACTATCAGGAACTAGCAATTAAAACATTTACCAACAGTCAGCAAATGAAATCAGACCATAAAGAAACATCACAACAACCACAGCAGCTGAATGTATTTCTGCAGTGATTTGAAACATCGCGGCGTTGATTGTATTGATGATGATGCATAACCAACGAGACGGGATGAAAGATCTCACTGACCCTCGACTCATTCAAGTTCAAAATTGGTATCCATGGCAACGGATTTATTTCCATTGAGCCATACGCATGTCGGAGCCACTGCAGCCACTGGTCTTGAACCGTCAGAGGAAAGTCGAAGCCCACGCTGTCTCTGCGACAGCTTGAGCTCTGCTTTGTTTGCGTCTGAGCTTTCTCCCATAATTCCTTCGGTTCAGAGCCGCACACATCACACTGTCACAAGATTACTAAGAGCGCAGTTGAAGCCATGAGGGGGAAATTCACAGCCAAGGTGTGAGGATGAGCGGCTGTTTAGCAGGATCACAGTTCTATCAGATCACAAGTGGCTTTAGCATCTAGATATAAGGATTCATATCCAGCAGATGAAACTTTTCGGGTTTATATTTGACAGTTTCCTGGTCATTTGCTTATGAAGAAATCTGTGATTTTGTTAAATAAGGCTACCTTACTTAGACCATCTTCCTGGTATCTTCATGCATCACTGTCGGCCTTATTTCAGTGCTTGAATAATTAAAGATTTCCCTGCTTTCATCGTGTGTCGACTCGGTTTGGGTGATTTGTATAGAAGTCTGTTAGACTTTCCCACATGAAGAGAAACCTTTGCTTGATGACTCACTGAGAGCAAAAAAGAACCAAGAAGCTCTTTTGACAAGATGTCTTCAACAAGCTTTGAAGTCCCTCTCTTTGCTGTAGACGCGTCGCGTTGATTCGTCCTCTGCGAGGATCTGGGAATGTGCCTGAATAGAAGTTGGAGGACGGATAGGATCCTCCTCCAAACTTATTATTGTACCACAAACGTTTAAGATTTCATCATTGTAACTAGAATTTATGGTGTACTTAAATTGGATTTAATTCCCTAGACCAACTCTTCATGGTGTGGGACAAGAATCTGAAAAGTGTGGTGTGAGTTTATTTTCAGCACTATAAAGAGCCACAGTTACAGCCCCTTCCCAGCTAGAAATGTTTGTACGAGCAAATTAATTCTTAAATCTTTTGAAAAGTGTCACATTCACCATTTTTCTGATCTTCTCTCAAGTGCTGCAGACTTGATGCAGGAGTCAGCTGTTATCCAAACCTTGTTTTTCACTAAATGACCCCATTTGTTGTTACATGGAAGCAAGTTGGCATGTCTGTATCCATGGGACAGTGGTTTGATTTGTCTTCATTTCGTCAAAAGAAGTAACAGCCAGAGAGCTCCATGTGGGATCGAGCTACTATTGAAATAACATGTGGAGCACCAAATGGAAATAAAGTTCAGAGAGAAGGTTCAGCTGCTTGAAACTCTTCTAGCAGTTAGACATGCATTCAGCTCCCTTCGTAGAACTGCCAAGGATCATTTGAAGTTAAGGACATTTGTTACATCTGATGTGGCCCCCGATAGGAGAGAAAGTAAGAGAAATTTACAACAGGAATGCTAAAATGTTGTGTTGGTGTGAAAGTTAAAGTAAAGGAACTAAAATGAGCAGTAGAGGGAGATGAAAAGCAGGGGAGCAGGTGGGATCAGCATGGATTTAGGATCAGCTGCAGGGATTAGGCCCCGTCAGACAGGGTTAACTCCACGGAGATGGCCGCCCTGATCTACAACCATCCCTTCATTTGTCCTGCGCTTTCAACCAGTGAGCGAACCCTGGGAGGCCTGAGCACCGGCTGGGCCAGAGAAACGCACCGTGTACGGTGAAGAGCCACAGCCAGATGAGAGGACACAATGGAGGACTTTAACCAACCCCGCTCAGACAGCTGGAGTGTTTCAGACTGATTCTATAGCATGAGATGGGAGATGAAGCTGCTTTGGATGCAATCTGTTGATTAGCCATCAGAAAACTAAGGTATGGTAGAGTTGAATAGATGCAATTTAACGTCCCTGAAACGGCTTCTTTGAGGACAGAGGAGAAATCCTATGAACATGACGGCCCTGAAACAAGGTCCCTGTGTTTGTAGCCTTGTTGCAGTGACTTTAAAAATCAACACAAACCTTAGAAGGTATCAGTAAGCCTCTGATTTTAGATGGACTCTTTTTTTCCACAGGTAATCCCAGGCTTACCAGGTCTCATGAAGGCGTCACTGCTGAGCGTCTCTGGTGTAGCCATCACTACAGCTACGATGTCATGTTTTGTTATTCCCTCCAGTCAGATATGGACCCAGTTAGTCTTCATTTTCATGGCAAAGATGTAAAGATTTGACCCAAATGCAGACTAATTTTAACCGTTGTTAAATTAAATAAATATAATCCTTGTTAAAAGTGCTGCATGTGTGCCACTGGCGCGGCAGGAGCCGACGTTTCCTCTGCACCCAGGTTAATTAGCCGAGGGAAATGATTCACTCATTCCCGGCCTCCAATTACCTGTTTTAATTAAAGCGCGTTTGAGTCAGACAGTGAGGGCGGCACATTTACCAGCAGCAGAACAGCCGCGGTAGTTTTAGAGGATTATGCTGCTTTTCCATGGAGACGGTTCATGTGAGACACTCTGGTATAATTTGTGGGCAGACCTGATAAAAGGCTAGCAGGGCGCTCTGAGATTTTGATGTCCTGCTGCACATATTTACCTCTTTTCTGGCAAAGTATCATAAACGTAAAAAAAGCTAAACAGTTCAACTTTTTAGGCCTTCTCCACATTTTGCTGCTTTGCAACCTCAAACTTTGGTGCATTTAGTGGTTTGGTGTTTGGCAGAAGACAGGAGCCTGTTTTTGTAAAGTAAACGATATTTAAATATTCAGAAGAAGTCCTTCTCTGCATACATGTGCTGCACTGCTCAGACCTCAGAGGTTTGTTTGGAAACAAACAGCGTCAGGAAGTCGACAGAACACGACTTACGAATGTTGGTGTTCATAACGGTTGGTGGTCATTGAACCTACGAAGAGAAGTCGTGATTAGCACAGGGAGAGACGCAGTAGTAAAGTAAAACATTCTTTTTGTTGGAAATACACCTAAAACGGTCAAATTACGTCAACAGATGTAAGCAGACAATAAAGCATTCACTGCTCCATAACCCCAGCATCATATTATCATGATAAGGTCCTTCAAACCAGTTTGTCATTCTTTTTCTCTTTTTTACAACTATCCACAACTTTTTGTTGGTTTTTATTGATCCCTCCAAAATCCCAATAAGACATTAGCGTGTTTGCTTTGATTCAGCCCTGTGTTTCTTAATCCTCCTAAAAGACAAAAGAAGCTGTCTTGGCACATGTCTAGGAACTGGCATCTGATGGCGCCTCAGGTGGCTGCCTGTCAACCACCTTTTGTTTTCAATGATGCCAAATGTGATGGTTAATCTGCAACAGTGAAACGTGACGTTTTCCTGGAATATTTCCCAAATAAACGCTAAGAATCGGTGAAGCAACACTTCCTTCTGTCCTCAATAGAGCTTTTGTGTTTGTTTTTGTCTGTCTATGCCCTGCCTGATGACCTCCTAACCTCACAGCAGCTGCAGGCTTTTAGGATTACAGACACGCATCCCTCATAAGGGGCATTTCACTGCTATTTATCAGGATCCAAGTACCAGTAGAGCATTAGTGCCACAATCTCTTTGTGGGAGTTGGTTGTGATGAGACTGGATATGTTGTTTCCAAAACAGCGAGTCTCCTGGAAAGTTTTCATTCTGGGGTATTTTTAATTAGTTTCTTCATCGGATTGTCATAGGAATGAACAACTGAGACTCGGTGCCTCTCCTCCCTGCAGCTCCTTGTCTTCCCAAAACAAGGAAGTTCTTTTCACCTCCTTCTGCTTTTAGAGAAAAAGAGAAAAGTCTTTATCCAACAAGGAAAGCATGAGCGTTTGGAGGAACTTTAACTGTGAGGCAGACGGGAAAAAATAAAATGCTGAAGGCTACGCTATCGCTGCAAGCTAATGCTATGACACTGGGAGCATCTTAGAAAAGGCCTGTAAAGCTTCTATAAGTGTAAAGTAAAAGAATTAAAAAACCTAGCATTAGCTAACTCTGTTTAACTATAAGCTTCACAGTAAAGGGAGCCCTAATGATACGATCCGGCGCCCCCCTTCCATTACTGCTCTGTTTTATTGGAAGCCTGACTGAAGCTGATGATTCGAGCAGGAAAAAGTTGAAATCCAACCTGCTGCTGTCGTCGATCACTGAAGACAATTATACTAAATTAACAGAAAGACACGAGCTGCACAGAGCTGCTGCTGCTGAACGCATTTAGATGGAACAGATCTTTGTTCACATAGTTTAAAAAAAAATCCTCTGGATCCCAAAGTTTTCAGCTCGTGATGCCAAATAGCCACAGACTGGCGAACATAGCTTTTCAAATTTAATGGTACATTTAATATTTGAACCTTGTATTAAGTGCATAAATGAAATTAAAATCTACCTTTTTTTATTAATTTTGTTTATTTATGTCATTCCTCATATATTTTAGCCTTAAATGAAAAGCCTTTCTTATAGGCACAAATCTAAACCCGCATAAAAATGGAAAGAAATGGTTTCTAAAGGATAAAATTCATATATGATGTTATAATTTGTACTTTTTTTAAGGGAGGAACTCTGATGCTAAAACCCTAGAGTACATCTATTGATTATATTTGGTTCTCTCCCTGATTCAACTAAATGGTTTCAATAATTTTTTATAAATGCATCTAGCTTGTTCTTCCTTTGAGTGCTTTAAAGTTGAATGTTTGGCTATAAAAGGTCCAGCTAACGAGTAAAGCAATGCTGTGAAAATGTAAATATTATTTGGGACAGAAAAACATCAAATATTCTAACGTAAAGGTCTGACTGCAGGGAAGAAATCAAGAAATAAAGGTTTATTTTAGGCTTGTATGCAGTTCTATATGTATGGTCTCTGCAGCTCGCTAAATATTGAACTAAAATCGAGCAGTTTTAGGACTGGAAATGTGTGACAGGGCTGCGTGGGAAACGGCAAGAATGTTGTGGGGATTTGGATTCAGCCTCACGCTCGTCATTCACTCTCTTCTCCATCACAGCTTCCAAAGATGGGAAGGAAAAAAAAAAAAGCCGACCGAACATCATGGATCCAAGATAAATGCCTAAGGATGATAAAAAGGATTTTCAGATGCGCTGCATTTATAGCCTCAGATAAACATAAAAGCATAGGATGAACTAAACAATCTTTAGAAAGCATCAGTCTGCCTCCAAGATGCTGGAGACTCCAATGACTCCCGGACTCGCAGGTGAAAACGCAGTGAAGTGCCCCTTTGGATTCACACGGATAATTACAAACTCCTGAGGAGAAATTCAGCAGCAGAGGAAGATGAGACATAAGAGCGTTTTTATCAAGACAGGATGCAGCTCCCCTCCCATCCGGAGCAGAGGGAGTAGGCGGGGCTCGGCTTATTCCTTATTAAGTACTTACAGGCTCTCAGTCACATAGCAGGGAGAGAGAGTGGAAGGGAGACGGGGCCATCAGCTGCTCTGATTCACTGCCTGCACCCTGAGCTCTTCTACGTCTGTTTTTGTTTCCTCACTCGCACACTAGAGCGAATTGGTTTCCCTTCAACCTCCAACCGTCCAACCCCCCCCAAGCATTCCCAGCTGCTCCCCCTCCTTCCGTCCCTCGCCGAGGGAGCTCCCCGCCGGCCCCATGATGAAGGAGGAGGGCCTGCCTAACCGTCGGCGTTTCTCCACGTGCGGCGGGACGGCATCAGTTCGGCCTCCTCACCCGGACGGACGCAAGCTCATCCGCAACGCTTCTTTCGGAGGCTATAACGAGCTGTCGCCCATCTCGCTACCAGGTGGGTGTGTGGTGGCGTGGACGCTCCCGTTTGGGACTCAGCTGTAGTTTTAGCTCATAGTTTCTGGAAGACTTTGCTTTCGAAATGTTTTGTGTCTGCTTTTGATGTAAGGCTTGGGTTTAGGGTTGGGATAGATGTCCTCTTAGTGTCAACCACTCTCTCCCGTCATTCTGGAGGGATTTCATCCATTTTCTCTCTGCAGTTTACTTGGCTTTACCGACACAAGTTTCCTGTCACAGTGTTCCCATGAGTCTGGACATGAGTGGATCATCACAACGCCTCTAATGTTTGTCTTTTTAAGGATGCTATATTAGATTTGTCGGTGCCACTGTCCTCTTGGTTAGAGGTGGTCTCACATTTGATTCTTAAATTCTTCTTTGTTCTAAGGAGAAAAACAAATCCTGATCGGTCATTGTTCCGATGGTGTTTGCTTTGTGTCAAACATCTCCTTCAGGTCACTTCAGGAACAAAGTTCTTGGGAGAAAAGTCTTGTTAACCTCATCAACTGGCAGTTATCTCAATAGTCTCTAAGGTTCGAGTTGCCAGCTCCGATTCTCTTCATTGTGACATACAAGCTCATGTTTATACATTTTTAGTCATCACAACTATTAAAAGTAGCAAACATTGACCGATTTAAAGTAAATCAAGCAGAAAATGAAGGATATTCATTATTCCCAAAAAAAAATGGTTAAAAAAGTGGGACTTATTCATAGTTTATGCAATGAATGCAAGATATTGCAGTGACATAAGCGATGCAACCTGGTGATGAACAGCTCCTCTGTTTTTGGTTCAGCTTTGCTTGGGTTCCTGTCATTCCTCAATTGAAGCACAGATATAATCCTTGTTTGTTTTTTAAAGTGCTTTTAATCCTACATTAAATGAAGGATCAAATCAGTCTACGGCTCATTTGTAAAATGGCTTTTTGAGATCTTTGCTTTGTTCATCCTGATGAAAAGAGCACAAACCTGGAGGCAGACAGCTGGCAACCGCTGGTGTTTTCAGAGAGAACATGTCCCCTGATCCACCTTTCCTGACGACTATTTTTAACTCCGGTGAAATCCAGTAAAAGCTGACTGTGCGTAAACCTTGTTTTGTAGCCACCAGTGGATGCAGTATTTATGACTCTTGGTAACTGTCCTCTTTGTGTTTCTTCGACTGAATCTTGAAGCTCAAGGCTGTCTCAGTGGTTGAGCGTAGAAACTGTTTGCTGTGGCTGGAAATGTTGGCAACAACCAGCTTCTTTCCTCTTCTAAACTTCCTCCTCCCGCTATACAAATCTCTGACTACAAGACAACATCTGAGTCATAGTCTTTCCCCTCACAGCTGAGGCTCCATTAATACTAATTTTTGACATTCAGCTAGAAGGCGAAAGCTCTAGGAGCCTCTAAAGATGACAGGAGGAGGCCGGTTGGACCAACGCAGTTGTTTGTGATTCTAGATTTACTTTCAAGATCGTCTGTTTTATTGTTTTTTATTTTACTCCCACATCTCCTCATGTCTAAAGTGTTGCATGCTAAATATTTACTAACTTAAATAACAAATTTAGGAATGAGAAGTTTGTAAAACATATAGATGAATTTTAATATCAGTGAACCTTCTCTGAACTGTCCCGGATATAGTGTCCTTTAAATACCTAATGATGATAAATTGTCATTCTGGTAGCGTTTTAAAGGTTTCTAATAGAAGTGTGCTGATCAGAAAAGTGGATCCAAACTTGTGGATCCAATCATGTTGTCTTGTTGTGTTAAATACAATAAGTACTCCAATTTTTGCCATATTTAATTTGTCTAGCTTTTCTTTAAAGGGGCTCTTTTATACCATGACCACTAAAAAAACAAATATGTACATTTTAAAATAAATTGGTGTACTCCAAGTGTTTGTCCGTATAATGTTTCCTTAGTCGTTTTTGAGCCTAAAAACGATTTTTGCCCCAGCCCCGATCAGCAGACGGAAACCTTTTCGTTTGCCGTCACCATCTGCTGGCAGTTATCACTCATGCGTCCATCAGCTTGGCAGCTTCTGCTTTGATAAGCTTCAACATTCATAATGTCTTTGAAGTTCTACTCCTGACTTAATTCTGCTTTTGCCCTTTTTCACACAACTGCTGGAGAAATGCTAGCTTGCTCTGATACTTCCTTTTTTACTTATTGTGCGCATGCGTTATATCGTACCCCCAATCATTTTGTTTTGTTGTGTTAAATAAAAAAACGCTTGAGCTTTCCTTGCATGAGGAGCAAAAATAAAGTCTATATAAAAATGACACTTTAAAAGCCAACATGGCTCGGTACTTTCATAGGACAGCCAACCAGAGTGAGCTACCGGCATAGAAACTGGTCACGCTGTGTTAGGTGTCGGCCCACTTTCAGAATTCTGAGGAACAGTGTTTAGAATAATGTGAGGTTGAAATAATCTCACACTGTGTTTTAGGGAGAAGCTGCTGCAGAACTGGGTTAGCAACAGAACAAAGAGATTTTATTCCTGATTAGCCGACCTGGTAAAGTTTAGGTATGGTGCGTTCACTGAATGGGAAAAAATGTCAAATTTTTGAAAATCGTCCAGCTCCCCTTAACAGATGATCTAATCAACTGTCTACTCTTAGGCCTGGGTATTGCTTTATAGTATTAATGAGTAGAAAAACTTTACCAACTTAAATAACGTGTTAAAGTTCCAGTCTGAAGGATTTACCCCCATCTAGTGGTGAAGTACATGAATTACAAGTGGCCAAGAAGTAAGTTCTGGTGCCTCTCTGTTAAGTGCTTTATAACTACTATGGAAGCCTAGGAGTGTCAGAAATGTGACAGTGCTCGACTTCAAGTGTCCCGTCAGGTGATGGGCAACGGAACAATTATTGATGTCAGTAAGTTACAAGCTGATTCCTTGCTGTTCTAGTGATTAAGTTACGACAAGAACCTGGTAATACTTTGCTCTGTGCTTTCTGACTGGAGGAGAGACATCAGCCCTCATCATCACCCGAAATAAATCACCTAAAATAAACAATGAAACTTATGGAAAATACAGCCGTGCCTCATCAATTGTCTCTACCTGGTAAAAGCATTTCTTCTTCCTCCTTTTTTTTTCTTGATTACTTTATCTTCCCTCTCAATGAGCAAAGACTATAGATAATCCTCCATTGTAACAAAATACAGGAAGTAGAAGAATCCACAATCACCTTTGTTTGTTTTATACTCATCCCGCCAACTTAATAAAGCTAACAGTTTTGTTTTTTTTGGCCATGGTAATCAAAGAGGGCAACGAAACATGGCGTCTTCCATTGGCTGTACCACCCAAAATTATTATTTTAAAAACCCTCTCTCTAAACTATAGGAGCACTTTGCTGGAAGATCATTTTGGGAAATCAGGATAAGCTTTATTTCTGCCTTTTTTTTAACTATTTTTTCCCAAAAAAATCCATAAATGACACACAGGGGTTATTGCTCGCCACCATTGGGATGTGTTTTATTTTATAAGGTGCTTTTCAGATTAACCTGAAGATATAAATAGATAAACCTGGACAAAACTGACAGCATGGTTATACAAACTAATGCATCCTATTCTAAAATGTTCCTCCATTCAGAAGAAAAAAATAGGTTTTCTCTTACAAAGGTACCTGAGTGGAAACAGAAAGCTGCTGCTGCCTTTCTGTGTAGCTTTATCCACGTCATTTCTTTTCTTATTTGTGTTTGATGGACTGACAAAGAAGGGGGGTCTTAATGACTGCAGGCAGGATGTCACATCTTTTAGCCTGGCTGTGCACAGTAGACCTGCAGAAAGAATTTTATTACCAAAAATATATATTCAACAAAAGAAGAAGATGCATATGATGTAAGGTGGAAACTAAAGCTTTAATATTTAGATGCATATTATATGACAGACGTGTATAGAAAAGAAATGTTGTCTGGATTTACTATTAATTTCAATGAAAAGAAGGGAATCGATAAGCAATAAAGAATAGCAGCCGTCAAATTCAAGGCTGAGGAGGATTTATGGATCGGGTGTAACTATAGCATCCATCAAAACGTCTGTTCAAGTGATAGAAACAAGGTGTTCATAGTATGGTTTCAATCTATATGCAGCTGCACGCAAGCTTCACTTTAATGCAGCATTTCAAAATGCTGGATTTTACAGCTGTGAGTGACTCTGTGTGGCGATCTAAGGCTGGGATCGGGTTTTGGAGGTGGCTCTAAGACCAGCCCTTGCCAGACTGGACTTTATTAAATATTAATTTTGGTGCAGAGGGGATTATGCTGTGGGGGGCATTCCTTCCAAAATCAGCACCCAAAGCACGGACCTGACAGAACATCTTTGATGAAAAGACCACAGACTGAAAGCAAAGGCTTATTGCCCAGCATTAGTGTTTAACCTCATAAATGTACTGAAATAATCAAAAGTTCTCAGCAACACAATCCTAAACCTGTACAGTAAAAAGCCTCTCCAGAAAAGCGAAGCTGTTAAAGCTGCAGAGGATCGACAGACTCAACATAAACTCTTTGGACTTTGATTTGGATCAGTTCATGCATTCATGCTCAGTGTGCCAATAAAATATGGCGGTTTGTATAAACTCTTTAACACTTCCATTCTCTTCTGATAACGTGCATCTAAACAGTGACAGGAAATGTAAATAATTCATCTTCAAAAAGGTTGTTCTTTGCCTTAGACTTAGGAATGCAAGTTATCGATTAATTAATTATTCTAAAGTCTAATGATCTTATTGAATGGCGAACTATTAATTCAGAAGCAGACATTTTCTTAAGAAAAAACAACAAATATTTCTCTTGAATCAAGAGGGTCTTTGTATAACAAGAAGGGCTATATATATTTTTTGTAATATGCTTGGTTTAAAAAGAAGTGGCTTATAATATTTCTACTAATTTCGTTACATGCTGGCTGCGTAAACAAAAATTGTTTTCTTACACATTATTACACGTATGAGATATAACCAAACAGAAACCTATTAAAATGTTGAATGAAAAAAGATCGATAAAATATATGAGAAACATAAATTCCTGAGATGTAAAAACATGGTATTTCGCTCTCGTTACACTGTCAGACTGTTACTTTCAGTGGAGTGGATGCTAACTGTGATATAGCTGTGGTTTTAGTGTAATCCAGCAGTCAGTGCTAGCAGAGACTTCATGCTGCTAGCAGCGCTTTCAAACACGCGTTCCAGTTGCTTTCAGCTGAGTGTTAAAACTTGGCTCCATGAATTGCATCAACTCACACAAGAATGGGTAAGAATGCTTAAGGATGAGGAGCAGCACCCTCTAGTGGGCAGGGATACAATTACAACATTGAAAAATATATACTTTTACGTGGATGTTATCAATGAGACTAGTTTTACTCTAATAAACAACTAATTTACAATCATAACATTACATCCTTAATTATATTTATAATACTCACAAATACTCAGCAAATGCTCACTGAATTTCAGGTTACCATTAAATCTATTTCCTTTATGACTAACGGATGTAAATGCTTGAAATAGATTAATATTTCTTTAAGGAATCAACATGTTGCAATAAAGCAAATGTTTAATGATTCAAAGGTATCATGATGTATCTGAATGAGGTCTATGTTATGGTGCCATGAAGCCGGATGTCAAGTCAGTTGGATCATCTAGTTGAACATGTCTTTGCATCTTCTTTTTTTTTTTTTCTATTTCCATTTAGTAAACGTTT
>JAUZNJ010045617.1:0-32287 GCA_034780135.1 Jordanella pulchra | reverse complement strand
ACGAGCTCCAAGCAGCTCCCATGTCAGAGGATGAAAGAGAACATATCCAGTTAGTCACAGTAGGAGAAACAGAACTAGATCATTGTAGTAAGCAAAGAACCAGAACACTGTAATGTTACTCAATGAATTGCTTTAGAAATAAAAAATAAAACTTTACGGGTTGAAAAAAAAAGTATTCAGAACAACTAAAACACTATTTACAGCAGTAGTGAGACCGTTCATCAATTTGCTCAGATTTCAGCCACCTAAATGCAATACATGCTTTGACCAGCAGATGTCCCCATCTCCTCTAAATAACTAAACTCAGCTTTCAAACAGCTGCTCACTCTTCTGTTTTGTAAAGTGCTAACTGTAGTAATTCATAGTAATCAGTGAATAAACTGCATTTGACAGATTTTCCTTTTTTATACGCGTTTCTTATTGCATTAATTCTTCTCTATTTAACAATTAGTTTATTTATAGAAGTCACTGTGCAAAACACCCAATAACTGCTTGAAAAAGATGTTTATAGAAATGTCCTTTTCTAATCTACACAGATATGATGGAAAAAGAAGAGCATCAGGAAAGAAAATAAACATATGAAGTTCACTGCTGGGTTACTGCCTTTATCTGAGACAAGCTGTTGTTTCTGATGCATTTTCCTTTGCTTTACTCCCTCTACAGCTACAGCTCTTTGCCTTTACATCACCCCCACATTCAGCACTGCTTTTGTACGACTGTAGAGGGAGCACCTCTGAGAACCCAGGACTCAAGTAAGACGAGATCTGTTTAAAAAGTTGAAGTCATTAATGCAGGGCAGAAAAAGGCCGACCGAGCAGGAAGTCAGGAGGGCTGCTGGTGTGAAATTTATTCAGTTATTAGGGTAGGCAAAGAACACATTGGTAATAGAAATTTAAAATACAACAAAATCCAGATTTCATATTTTTAAGCTTTTTTCCCCCGTTTTTTAACATGTCGAGTTTTACAAATTGCATGATTTTCAATCCGTTTTCTACTATTTACATTCCTTCACTTCAAGCCCAATATAGGACCAATAAAATGTTGCTAGCATCCAGCCGACCAATGGAAAAGCTTCTTCCCTCCTCGCCGCAGAGGAAAGCTCGTCCCAGAAATAAACTGTAGGATACAATCTAGAAAAGTCTGTCTAAAAAAAGAGGAAAAAAACATTTAAAAAAGAAAATAAAAAGGGACCATTGACTTCTCCTGGATGAGCAGGTGGCAACAGGAGATATTTGTTTGCAGGGGTTTTGACTACAGTGAGCATGTATGAGGCGACAGTGAAGAGGAAAAACTCCACTTTAACAGGAAGGAACCTCCAGCAGAACCAGGCTCTGTGTGAGGGGCCACCTGCTGAGGAAGACTGGGGTTCAACAGAAGGAAACACTGAAGCACAGAGTCGTAAATACTTTGAGTTAGAAAAGGTTAACCATGAACTGGATCCACAGCAGAGAAACAGTTGGAGGCAGAGAAAGAAAAAAAACATTTAAGACAGATTTTTTTCTTGAACCAATGTTTTTCTATGTATGAAGTCAGTAAATAAAATACATTTTCCTTTAAATAAGATGGTTTTACTTTTAAGAAAATTGAAAAATAATGATCGGATTTCAAATGTAAAATATCTCTAATCTATGCTTGTTTTCTGGAAGAGACCAACCCAATAAAGAAAACCTACCGTAAAGAAGGACAGAATGACTCGAGCTTCTGAACAAGAGCCATTTGAAAAGCTGTTTTAGAAAGAATCAATGCAGTTCATCACTGAGTAAAAATCTTTTTATTGTAGAAAAATGTTTTTCCTTCTCATGTCAGAAGTTAACATGATGACATTAAAGTTCCTGTTTAAGATGCACAACAGGAAGCATAAGTCAACCGGGTCACTTGCAACATTTGTTCAAATAACCATGAATTTAAAGTGAGGCACAAACAAACTGTTACCTGAAGTAGTGATTTAATGATCTAAACGAAGAGCAAATTCAACATGGATGACCTTTGTCCAGATCAAATACATGATGATGGAAACAGCCGGAAGCTTTGACCCGTCGTCAAGAAATGAAACATCAGCTCCTTTAGCTTCACCACGGCTGAACCTCCTTCTCAGAGACGAACCTCCCGTGTGGTTCTGTAGCTCCTGCAGGAAGCAAAGCCAGGTACACCGGGGTGACGGCGCCCTCGTCTGGCGACTTGGGGGCCTTCTCTCCTGCCATGTCTGTGCGCACCCATCCAGGACAGCAGGCGTTCAGCAAAATCTGAGAGCAGGTTAAAAAACATGTTAGCAGCTGTTAGTTAGCAGCATGGAAACGATGATTTAAACAACGGTCTGAATGTGGAGCTCAGATACCCCGTCGTTTGGTCTCTCCTTAGACAGACGACGGGCCAGAATCATGGACAGCGTCTGCAGACGAAACACAGAAACCATGTTTGGATCATCGGAGCTTAGATCAGCGGGTTTACAAACACGCTTTTAGATATCCAAGGAAAAATACACAGTTTATGGAGTAAAAGAACAAAAAGGGATCCAGGAACAGTGAGAATAGACTTTATGTGAGAAATAATCATTTCCAATGCATTCTGGGTAATTACGGTGTGCTAGGTCCGTTTAGCTTTGTCTAAAACAGCAACAACTAATGTTGAATCTTTTCAGTTTGAACTGAAGAGCTTTGAAAGTGTTGATAATGTAGAAATAAAGAAAATCTAAACAAAGGATCTGATCTTGGTTTTGAATTTATTCAAATAAAAAAAGGCTTTTTATATTTTCATCGTTGGTTTTAAATTGAAAAGCAAAACTATCAACGATACACAGATTATGATCTTCAGCGTTTAAACATGAAAGGAGTAAATTAAAGGCAGAGTTCAGGGGTCGTACCGTCAGCCCGGTCTTAGAAACCCCGTACGCCGTTTCAGGCCAGCCGTCCTGCTGGTGCTCGTTGTTTTTGGCTTTCTCGACGAATCGCTGCATGAGTCCCACCAGCTCGTCCTCTGTGAGGTCCTCGCTGCGGAAACGCTGCTGGAGCTCTGGGCTGCACTTGTTTAAAGTACGAGAGCCGACAAAGCTGGAAACGTTCACCACACGACCTGCAGGAAAACACAGAGAGAGGGCGGCGTTTGACCAACACGTCTGCCATGAATTAAGGAGTTTTTTCTTCCATTAAACTTTAACTTTGAGGAACTTTAAACATCATTAAATGAATTTCATCAGTACAGTCCTGAAACTCTGCTGTCAGTTTGCACCATCTGTAAACTAAGGTACATATTTCCAGCAGGTGAAGGAACACTACTAGAAAATGATGCTTTTTAATCCCAGTTTTTTTCCACCTGATTTGTTTGCTCTAATAATATGAAGTGAAACTTAATGTTTTGAATATAAAAATTTGAAAAACATCAATTTTGTAAGTGAAAAGTTAGAAAGCATAATTTGTAAAAGGAAATATAATAATTAAAAAAACACAATTCCTAAATAGCAAAAAAGGTCTAACGGACAAAAACTTCTTAATAAAAAAAAATACGTTCAAACATCTTTACCGTTTCTCAGATTTTATTTTTTTCAAAAACTTTCTTTTAGATATAATCGCATCTTTTTTCAAATTCCTCTTTGTAAGATTGAGTTTCATCAGTTGAATTCTTTTTAAACTGAGTTTGACTGATTGGATTTTCCTCTAAAGGAGCCAGAACACGTCTCCATCGGTCAGTAGTAAGCAAAGTGTTTGTCCTTATTCAAACTTAGAATATTTAACACATCTTAAAGTCTTTTTCATCATTAAATCCTGGAGACTTAAAAAAAAAAACCCAACAAAAACAGCAGCAGCTGCATCTTATTTGAATTTATAATAAAGAAGAACATGTTTGTGTGGAGCTCTTGATCTGCATACGACCATCTAATCCTGCTTTGTTTTACACGCCTGGGAACACGGAGCATCACGCAAAGAAAAACCCATCAGTACTTACAGGGTATCAGAAGAACTGCAATGTGCTTGAAATGTATCGTTTACCTTTTATTCTGACTCTCAGCAGGTTCATTACATGTATTATTATCAGCAGAGAAAATGGTCTGAAATAAATGCATCGTATTGCATTCAAAGAATAAACGTAGCATAAAATGATTTGTTGTATTTAAAGACTGTAAATATATCATCAGAAAGCAGGACAGAGTTCCTAACAGCCAGACATTCAGCCAGAGGCCGAACACTGAACCTTGAGGAACCCCACCTTCTGTTTGTTTTTCTTTTTAAAGATATTTTTTAGCTCTTTTCGTTTGTCCTCTTTCTCTATAATATATCTAAGGTTTAAAAAAGGTTTTCATTCTTCTTTCAGTGTTTGTTATATAACCATTTGTTATTGTTTTAAGGGTTTATTCAATAAAATATAAAAAAAATAAATGCTTTTTTTTTTTTTTACTAAATCATTTACAGGATTATTACAATCTTCTTGTTATTAAACTTGGATAATGTTGGACTCTGTACCTCCAGCTTTGATGAGAGGCATGAAGTGAGTCAACATGTCTCTGGTGGCAAAGAAGTTTGTTTTCAAAGTGACCTCAGCCTGGGTGGCAAAAGGAGTCGTGTCCGCCACTGAGGAGAGAGAGTCAACATGATGTCAGAGACGGGCTGAATCAGGAGTCACTGATGCGTGTTGTTCTGCAGTGACCTTTGAACGCTATCGCAGCGTTGTTGACCAGGACGTCCACTCCTCCGTACTTCTCCTTGAAGAAAGCAGCAGCTGTGGTGATGCTGTTCAGGTCGTTGATGTCCAGCTGGTGAAACAACGGCTTTAGTCCCTCGGAGGCCAGCGACTCCACGGCGGCCTGACCCCGCCCACTGCCGCAGAGTTCATTCATGTCACCGTCGGAACGTCTTTGAATGGCTATGCTGACAACTTAATGTGGAGTTATGTTTGTAAAATAAATATATTGGAGAACAACTTTTCACACTGATGGCAAAGCGTATTTTATTTGATACTGAAGAAAAAGTTTAACCACACAATAAATAAAAGAAATGATTTCCAAGTGAAACAAGCTCTTTATAAAATATATCTTTACTCACAAACATTTTTCTTTTTGCAATCAGAGTGAAAATGTTTTCTCTCAAAAATCGATTTCCGTCTCTCTAACTTTCCTTTTCTTTCTCAAACCCAAGTCTTTGCTGGATGTGACACCACGCGGCTGTCCACTCGGATGAGACCGGCCAATAGGATCACAGGCTGACCGCGGCGCATTTTTCACATCACCAGAAAAATCCTGAACTTTGGTTTGAAAAAGAAGGAAAAAACTTTGAGAGAGAAAAAGCGTTTTCACCCTTTCTGCTTAAAATTCAACATTTAAGATTATTTTTGAGAGATTTTTTTTACTTGGAAATCTTTTTCCAAATGTTAATTTTATCTTTTATTGATTCTTTTCTTCAGTCTGTAAATAACATCAGATGAAAATTTCTTCTCACCCACATATAGTTTACCTTTAAAATCACCTTTTCCTTGAATTTATTAAGAACATAAATATAACTCCAAGCCTTTAGTTTACTGATATCACTTATGTTCTCTACTCCTATTTAAGAACTGAACTCAAGCAACATGTTTGCTTTTTAATGAAGCTACTCATTGAAGAAAAGGATTTTAAGGCCAGTTTAACTAAGAGCGGCTTGGATTGGGTGAACTACCTACACATCTCTGGAGGTGATGTAAACGTCCCCTTGGAACTGCTTGCAGAGCGCTCTAACGATGGCAAACCCGATGCCTTTGTTGCTTCCCGTGACGACGGCAACCTTGGTTGACATGACTGCAGGGAGAGAGATGAGGGCATCAGGTCCAACAATGAGCAACGGGAACCTGAACAAACATCTGGACTGAAATCCCTGAACACCCCCTCTAACCGCTGGGTTCCACTGAAGGGTCACCCGACCCTGAAGGTAGACGGGGAACGTTACATAAATTCACTGTGATCCAAAGGGATGAACTCTAGATACAGGTCATTGCATCTCTCTATTTACACAAATAAACCTAAACAATTACATTCTGTCTTACATAAATATATCCTTTTAATCATTTCATTCATCATTTCAAATGTATTTTAGTACTATAACCAAAAATTCATCAATTAAATGTTAATCAGTTGATAAGATCAATTCACTTTGGATTCATGGATTAATCAATAACCTGCAGCTCTTGTAAAAAGTGGTTTGTTTACATTTATGACAAGGAAACAGAAATAAAAGTCAAGGGAAAATGTATGAAGAAGCCATTTTATGACCATATGGTGTTTTTTGTTCACACAACAAAACCCTTTTTTTCCAATAATATTTACCAGGCTCTGCTCTTTCAGAGGACAGACTCTGCATTCATCTCTGCTGCCTAAAGGTGCAGCTGGGTTAATAAATACGCCACTGGTTGCACAGGTTACGTCCACGGTTCGAATCCCTGTTAATCTGCGTTTTACAGACGTTCAGGAACACGCCCCATGCTGTGACTTTTTGCACAGTTTCTTTCCTCTTCTGAAGGTCGAGGTGTTTTACAATCATCTCCATTACAGACTTCTCTGTGTTGCTCTGTTAACTGGTTGTTGTACATTATCCTGAGCACAGTGGTGTGGTTTTAAAAACCCATTGTTGTTTTAAAGCCTCGGTTTAAAGTATTCCCACGCTTCAAGAAATGTTTCAAATAAAGCACAAGAATCCAGCTAAACGGGTTATTGGTTATTAATGGGCCTTTAGCAGCAATAACCCCCCCCCATAGACTGACCTTCATACAGGATTTGTGTAAACTGTGTGTTTTCTTGTGTGTTTTTGAGAGCTGAACTTTCTCCTGAGTGTTAAACATTAAAGTTTTTCCTGTTTCTGACTTTCTTAAAAACCATTTTTATGTCAAAATGGTCAAATTTACTCCTGAAAATATTTTTGTTAGTATTATTAACATCAACAAGCAAAGCACTGATTGGCATTTCTATCACTTTTGATGAACTCCATTTATTTCTTTTGAGTAATTCGGTTTCTACTTTGAAATTAAAATACCAGCATTGGATAAACAAAAAACACACAAGTTAGGTCAAAAGTAAAACATTTGCAGGCACGTGTACGTAAACTAGATTTGTATTAATGATTACACTATTTACAGCAAATTCAGTGTAAATATAATACTTGAACAATTTAGCCCTGGCGGTTAAAAACAAGGTTAGAAGATCCCAGAAGGATCAGTACCTTCTTCCTGTTTTAAGTTACATCAGACTTTTTAAAGATTGGCCAGAATGTGACGTTTGCACGTGAGCACAAAACATGTTTATTTAAAACGATGAATAAATATGAAAGTAATCTCAGTTAACAATAAAGCGCCTTACTTGAGTCTTGTCGCGGAGCAGGAACGAAGCAAGGAGCTAAGGAGAAGAAAACATCAAGAGTCGAGGAACCGGAAGTTATAAACAGGAAGTACATAATACACTCCCGGAGTGGAGGATATTTAAAAATATATAAATTTTTAACTGCGTAACTGATCGAAAACATGCAAGAAAATGTCTGACTTGTATGGAAGAATGTTAAACAAATTTAGAAGATCTATATTTATATATAAAAGAGATGTTTCATTATGATCATCACAGCGCCCCCTGCTGCTTGGGCGTCAGAAGTTATAAGCGGTGCTGAAATGATAAAAAGTGAAAATTAAAGAAACCCGTAAAATGACATTGGAAAAAATGGGGGGAAAAGAAAAAAAATATTTGTTGCGTGTAATTGAATTCAGATTTCAAACTTGATTTATTAATATTTTACCTGAAAATTAATAAATTAGGGATCTCTACTTTTATAGACGTACTTTGAGAACTTTAGACAAATGAACTTTTTTTTTTTTTAAGTTGGATCACTGGGATGTTTGTTTCTATTAACATCTGTGTTTGTTAAGTTGGTTTCTTTCTCCAGTATTCCTGGTGTAATAGTGTTTATATTTGGTGAAATGTAGTTTAATTGACCAGTTTCTTTTACTAGTTTTAACTTTTTTTCTTAATTTTTAAGAGAATGATGAAGATCATTGCAATATATTTATTCAATATTTGATGGCAATTACAATGTTCGATTTTGCTTTCTATGTGTACCTGCTAACAAATACTTTCAAAATGGCCAGTAACAATCCACTTAATTTAATGTTACTCTTCTGCAAACAGAGCAAAATGTGTTATTTGCCTGATTTATTTCCTTTCCTTTTGCATGTTATACTACTGATTCAGTTGTCTGTATAGGCTCGATGTTTTGTCTGTTCTTTCTGAAATGCAAACATCAATGTTCAAAGGTTTAAGTTATTTGCTTTATTGCTGACAAACAAAACGAATATCCGGAGAAAAACTTAGAGAGCAGATCTAATATTTTTCTGAAATGCAAGTAGAAATCCAGAGCTTGGAAACCATCAGATGGGAGCTGCAGGCATGACTCTGCCTTCAGATGGTGTCAGCGATCGTAGATATCTGTGTCACTTGATGCTGTTGGTCAAAATGTACAGCTGGTGTCATTAGTGTTTACTGAGGAAATGTACCACTGGTTGAGTAGAGGTCTGCAAAACATGTGCATAACTTTGGGTCGGCCACTTGGTACTCTGTCATTCTCAGATGGTTGAATAATATGTGAATCCAACAGAGGTCCTCTCATCCAGCTCATCCTGACAAAACAAAAAAAGTAGGGAGATACATGTTCAAAAATCACAGATTTTCTCATGCTTCTAGAACCCAGTTAGTGCCGTATTTTGTGTTGTGTAGACGGTTTTATTTGCTATGTTCTGCCAAATAAAAAAATTACTAAGCAACTTATTGAAGTTTGTTCATTTGAGTCGTTCTTATGAGACATAAGTAAAACATTTCTGCAGCCTCTAATCATTTACTTAAGCTCTGGTACTTTAAACAGCTGCAGCATAGAAACTCCAGCAGTGTTTCGATTGCGAGGACATCACAGAGGATGAGCTGGAGGGGCTGATGCACCGCTTCAGTGATAAAGCATAGAAGGGAAAGACAAGCAGGACGACAGACGTACAGAGTGTCTAAAACTGCACTGATGGTGTTAGTTTGACAGTTTTTTCCTGTCAAAGGGAGTTTTTTCTGTCCACTGTCACTGCATGCATGCTCTGTGTGACAGATGCTGATGAATCCACAATAAAATGCAAGTGAACATCTATTGTCTCTACCTGCTCATCCAGGAAGAATGAAGACAATGACTGGATGCAATCAGCTGATTTTCCTTTGATAGAAAAGTTTGAAACAATCGGATAAAAGTGGTTGAATTGTTTCTGAGTCTTTAGAGCAGGCATCCTCAAATCTGGCCTGAGAAGGTCGTTGTCCTGCACATTTTAAATGCATCTCTGCTTCTACGCCTGAATAAAATCGTTCAATTATCTTATTATGCTTTAACTTGATAGTATGCATTAAAGCTCTAAAGATTAATAGACAAACATTCATTAATGAAATTCATTGCTAGTGCATACTGACCATATCAGAATGGCCTACTTTTATATTAGAAATACTAACCTTAATGCATCCATTACAGTGGTCATAACATCCCTTCATGCTCAGAGCTCAGAGAGCAAATCATCAGACTAGCTATCGCCTCTCTGATGTTTGCATCATCATCATTATTACAAGATTCTCAGTATGTTGATGCAACTAGTCGGGGTAAAACAGATTTTTCAGCAGATATAATCAGGTCAAACTTTAAGCTCTTTAATACCTTTGATTGGCAATATGAGAACAGAATAGAAGAAGCACTAAAAAACAATTTTTTTACAAAAAAAGCTACAAGTCTGTAAACCTTTCCATCACTTTGCAGCCATATTCAGTGTGTAAATGTTTATATCTGTTTCAAACAGCCAGGTACCACTGCTCCTGCTAAACAGAACAGAGTTTTTACAAAAGTTTAGATTATCTGCACAGCATCGTTCAGTTGAATAGAAGTTCTACTCTGTCTGCAACCTTCACCACCAAGAGCTTTTCATTCCTCAGTTTATCTGAACACGCCTTACTTAGAGCCACAAATGTTATCTCAGTCTCTGGTTAAAAGACAACATCAGTATTGATTAATATATGAGGAAGAAGATTTGCTTTCATTCTTCAAGTAGGAAACGTTTTATTTATTGTTTAAGGTATAAAAAATGCACAAAAAACAAGTTTAGATTTTCTTCTTTTTAATGTTAATATTTGTGGGAATTGATGAACCAAAGGTTGTTTTTTTTCCAACCTAATGGCAAGAGACATTTATCATTGATTGGCTTTGGGGCTGCACAGTGATGCAGTGGGTAGCACTTTTTCCTTGGAGCAAAAAGGTTCTTGGTTCAATTCCCAGTTCAGCCACTGTCAATGCTCTAAACCGTTGATTTATATTTCAGAGCACTAACTTATGGACAGTTGTTTTATTTATTGTTTTCAATAAAATAAGACCAAAACATCAAAGCTATATTCTGCTTTTATTAAGAAATCCGTTTTGCTTGAAATTGGACATCAGACTTTTTAAAGCTTGGCCAGAAAACTGCAATCAGTTCTTCCCTATTAAAAACATTACGGTACTATTAAGGCATATTATATTATCTTTATTTTCAATTCAAATCCAGCGTTACTTTTACATTTTTTTATTTTTACTAAATGTTTTGGACTTTTAATGTTGTTGATACGAATTTCTGTTTCCACTATAGAGACTATAGTTTCTGGATGACCATGGCATATTCACACAAATGTTAATAATACAGACTGTCCAAACAAACACATGTTCATCGTCTCTATGTTGAAGCGAGGTGGAAACACATTTATAAAAAGAAATAATTCTCCGCAATCTGAAAATCAATTCTCAAATATGTCTTCAAATATTAATGTTGTCATATTTACTAACGGGGAACTGAGACATAAAAACAAGCCAAATCGATAGATTTTCGGAGCTTGCTAGATGTAAGAATGGTCTGATCATACAGATCCTGTAAAGAGACACTGAAAACAATTAATAAAAGACAGAACTCTCTTGTGCAAAGCAAAAGTGTCCATTTATGATTAGCAAACTAAATTTGTTATGAATATTCAAACAATTTCAGCAGAAATGTGAATCACACAATTATTTCATGAAGCAAACCAGGGGAATAGGATATTGTTTAGATCGTACTCTTGAAGGGATTTTTTACACAAGTTATAATAACCTGTTTCCACACGTTCTGAAATTGGAAAAATATGAAATAAATAGTTAAATAAATAAATAAATGAATGAATAAATAAGTCTATTTGAAGTCATGCCAGTAGGTGTTTAAAAGGCTGGCATTTACCCAAATAGATTAAAAAGAACCATCTATTCTTTGATAAAACGATATATACGATTTGTATACAAATGCTTTGGAAACAAACTATTGAAATTTAACAAAAGATTTGTTGTTGTAGAGAGTGTCAAAGTGTTTTGTTAATTAGATTTTTCATATTCAACCGTTGAAATCATTACCCGGTTTGGATTTGTCTCATACGCTAATATTACATAATAACGTCTCTTTTTGACTGGATTAACCATAAACAGATTAAAATAAAGCATAAAGACTAATAGCTCTCACAACAATGACTTTTGGCTTCATATTTCCGCATTAAAATCCCTAAATAAACAAAGTATAGTTAAAAATATCTGAAGCTGAGTGGTTAGCAGCACAGCGGCAGAGAACTGGAGGCTAGTAGCACTGCGCATCTTTACTGCGCACACCCGGAAAAACAAAGAAGCAAAGCCAGGAAAGCATGGAAGAAGGCTAAACGGCCTGTCTTAATAGGTTAGTGTTTGTATTCACGCAAACTAATCGGTTCAGTTTTGTCTCGGAAAAATTTCCATTATTAGTGATATTTCTGTATAAAAACTGTAAAGGTTTTCTTCTGAAGTCTGGGTTTGAATGACAAATGGTTCTGATTCGTGTCTTTCCCACATTACAGTTTACTGTTAAAGCATATTAAATATTAGCTCGATCTATTGAAGTATATATTTTTATTATCATCTTTAGTGATCGTAAGCTGACTCGACAGTATGATAGATGAAATTTATTTAAGGATGCAGAAAAAAAGCACGACCTACACAGAATTAGTTTTTCTAATAGAATTATAGGTCGGATGTTCCTTTCTATTTATCTCTCCTTTTTTCTAATGTTTAAATCATTTCAATTCAGTTTAGTTTGTTCATATAACGCCAATTCACAACACATTTCATCTCAAGGCTCTTTAGAGAGACAATGCTGTCAGATTGGTTAGAAAACCAGTTGATTGCATCCTGTTGTGCGAAGGCCTCACTGGTTGGTTAGAAAACAGAACAGTTTCATGAAGGCAAACGGATCATAAATGAATTCAAGGAGAAGTGTAAAAAGAGTTTAAACTGTAAGGCATCTTCAAACCAGTTGAGATCAAGCTTAACTGACAGGTTGGAAAAAGGAGAGAAGAAATGAGCGAGACAGGCGAGAGTAACTCTGGAGGAGCTGCACTCGGTGGGACTCTCGTTTGATCTCTTATTTTGTCAGACAAACCCTCTGTCTGTCAGATAGAAATGTCAGAGATTATTTTTACTGTTTAAGATTAGAGTGAACTTGGAGTTAAAGTGTAATTCCTATGGTCGTTCATCACATGACCTGATTGAAGGCATGACGGGTCGCAGCCGCAGACCTGGAAGGGCTGCGAGAAAGAGGAGCCGCAAACATCAAGGCGGCGCCTGTTCAGGTAGAAAAAGATGTTTCCTTGTTTATTACCTGTTTCCCTGCAGCACTGATCCATTGCAGATACATTCTCTTTCTTCATTTCGTTCTGACTTCTCAGTCTCTCTCGGTCATCAGCCTCAGTACGTGAGGCTCATGAGGTTCCTCCACCAGAAAGGATTCTCCCAAACAGTCCTGCAGCCGGCTCTGTTCTCTGGTACGACTCTGCTCTCCTGCTTTTAGTTCAGCTGTTTGCAGGACGTCCTCAGATCTCAGGAGAACTTCTGCAGATCAAACGATCCCAGACGTCACACACAGAAAGAAAACCATCAGACAGCCTCTTCATCCTGAGAAAGCATCACCCACCTCCCTCCCTCGAGTCTTTGACCCGTTCTATCTATGAAGAAACCGCTCTTTATGAATACTTAGACCTAAAACAAACTCGTTTACTTTAGTCCTCTGCCTTATTTCTCTCTGTTACCTTTGCCTATTTTGTTTTTACCCATTAGTTGCTTGTTTGTTTTTGCATCTTGGATGTGTCTGGATCTACATTTCAGTTTGGCTATATGTCTGCCAAATAAAAATAAAATAAAACTGGCAGTCAAGTTTACTAACTTACTAACAAACAAAAGAAATCAAACTAACTAACAAAGTGAGACACAAACTAAACACATCAAACAAGCTAACAAGAAGCTAAGTAGCAAACAAACTAAATCAGTAACCATCTTAAAATGTTACAAGCAAACTAAGAAACATTTAACTCAGAAACAATCTAACAGACTAATGAAGAAACCAAGTAGATAACAAACAATGAAGGAAACTAACTCACCAATTCAGTTACTAAATAATAAGCAAATTAAGAAACTAACAGGAAAAGGACGTCTGGAGGGTTTATCAGGGAAAATTCAGCGTTTTTCATGGTCTGATGTCGAAGGATGTTTTCATAGAAGCTAAAGTATCTCCTAAAAGATCTAAGCTGCTTCATCATTGATCAGGTTTTCTGTTGAGTTTATTTTCGCTCAATCAGCAACATTTCAGCATGTTTGTATTTTGCTTGTGTTGGAATATAAAAATAGCCTTTATTATCCCACTGTGGGGAAATCCACTGAAATCCACTGAAAGCATTCAGCTTCACACAAAGATGGGAGGTTTGAAAACCGCGTGTTGTAATGTGTGTTATTATTCAGACACCGGCAGAGGACTGCAGACTCTTCAGACTATCAAGGTAATATTTAACTCTGTGATAAAAATCTGTTTACAAACATTTCAGATCAAAGTTGAGGTTTTTTCTGTAGAATTTTCAATTCAAATAGGAAAACTGCACATAGATAATGTGGATGAATTGAGTAATTAGTTGTTAAAATGAGGAAACATTTGTTCATCAGCCTGGGCAGCTGCTCCTTTCTCTCCCAGAATCCTGCCTCCTCACAACGTCCACCGTCCTCAGCAGCTATCTGGCTCCGTTTATCAAGAGGTAAAGAAACGACAGATTTCTCTGACATCCATCAAAGGAGGATTTTCTACCATTCTTTCAATCTGTGTCTGGTCTGCAGCTGGAAGCCCCGCCTTTCTCCTCTCCTGGCGCTTTGTGTCTTCCTGGTGTGTGAGCGCCAGCGTGGGGAGGCCTCTGATTGGTTCCCCTACATCGACGTGCTGCCCCGCTCTTACACCTGCCCCGTTTATTTCCATGACGAGGTCCTGGATGTCCTGCCAGCCGCCCTGAGGAGGCGGGGCTTAGAGCAGAGGGAGGCGGTGCGGGAGCTGCTCTCCTCCAATCAGGAGTTCTTCAGGTCAGCCGAGACGCCTTCATTCTTAAACTAGACGTCTGCTTCATTTAAATGAGTGGATGAAGAGGCCTCTTTTAATAGCGGAATAATTTATACGTTTAACTGATTGATTCAATAAGCAGGAAAAGGAGGAGAGAATTCTGGAGGAGGCAGTCAGGCTGAACAGAATCCAACAATGTTTGCTGGAATTATATTCACTGTATTCAGAGAAGTTATGTGTTGATTTAAAGACGTTTCACCGCTGCCAGCGCGTCAGGATCAGTGTCTGTCTGCGGCTCACCGTGGACGCCAAACACAGAGACGTTCAACCGTGCAATTAACACTCATGTTTTTAGACTGTGGGAGGAAGCCGGAGTACCCAGAGAGAAAACCACATCTTCAGGGAGAACATGCAAACTCTACGCAGAAAGACGCTGAGAACAGCGGCAACATTGCTACCCACTGCCCCACCGTGCAGCCTGAGAGATACAGATATGAAAGGAAATAAAACGTCATGAGATTAAAGTCATAGTTTTAGTTCTACAGGATTAAAATGGTAATATTTACCAGATTAAATTCATCCAAGCAGAATAGAACAGTTAAACAGGAAAATAATGTGAAACATTACAAAAATAAAATCAGAATATTAAGTCTATTAGAATAGAATAATATAAAGATATTAAAAGAATAAAGCTGTAAAATTACAAGAATAATGTTTATATATTTAGAGGTGTAAACTCTCCCCTCAGTGAAAATGCTGCAGAGTTTAGCTCATTAATCAGTGAAAACAACGTTTCTTTGTCTCATTATATTACTGCTCTAATATTATTAAGAGTTTATTCTTGTAATTAAAAACACGTCGGTCTTATGAGGCAAACACCTGATGAGGCTGATCAGGCTTCTCCTCTGATGAGAAGGTAGATTAGAAGCAGAATTAAACGACTTTTTCTGTCTTATAAAATAAGCTGTTGAAAGCTCTGCCGCCTATAGGAAGACAAAGATACTGAGCTGCATGCAGGCAGACAGTTAATGCTGCACAGTGAGGCATGGTGGCGGCAGCATCATGCTGAGGGGGACGTTTCCGTTGAAGCTGCATGAGTCCAGCTGAAGCTGTTTGTTTGATCCGTCCAGGACTCTGCGTCCGGTTCTCCTCCGTCCCTCAGAAGACGTGTTCACCTACGAGGCGCTCAGGTAGAGAAACACTCAGACCCTCAGCAAACCTCCTTGTTGCTGCAGCCCCTCCCTAACCCCCCCCCTCCTCAGGTGGGCGTGGTGCAGCGTGAACACGCGCTCCGTCTTCATGTCCCGCCCGGCCAGCAGCTTCCTGTCGGGACCAGACGATCAGGCTTTGGCTCCTTTCCTGGACCTCCTGAACCACCGGCCGGACCTGCAGGTGAGGCTGACCTCAGCCTGAGTGCTGCTCCACGCTGCCGCTTTAGCTCCGGGCTTTAACCTCTCCCTCCAGGTCGCAGCAGGTTTCAACCACCTAACGAAGCGCTACGAGATCCGGAGCGTCTGCGGGACCCCGCGCTACCAGCAGGCCTTCATTAACTACGGTTCCCATGACAACCAGCGCCTGTTGCTGGAGTATGGATTCGTGGCGGTGAACAATCCTCACAGCGTCGTCTACGTGGAAGCAGGTCACTGAAAGACACTGATGGGTTTTAGATTGAAATGAATCTTTTAAGTCTTGATGAAACAGATTTTGTCAAATATCCTGAAAATCATGTTTGATGTTTTTCCCTCCATGATTCCTCAGATCTTCTGTGTGACGTTTTAAGAAGCGATAAGAGTTTGGATCAGAAGATGAACTTCCTCAGAGAGAATCGTTTCCTTCAGTACGTTTCTTCCTTCCTTCATTTCCATATTTCTTCTTTTTGCATTTTGTTTTGTTTTTGCATGAAGGTTTAACTGTTTTATTGGTGCTTTAATTAAATGTGTATCCTGCAGCCTGGATGCAGAGAAAGTCGTGCTATAAACAAAAATCTTAGGCTTTTTATTTGATTTAGTAGAGTTTTAGTTTTTTAGCCTGCCGTCTACCAACCCTAACATCACAGGATTCTTACCTAAACCTGCACATGCCACCCTCCGGGTCACAGGATGCGGTGCATCACCATCAAAGTCTCAGTTTAAACAAATGGAAGGAGCAGCTGTGCATGCACCTTACTGGACCTCAAGGCTGTCGCTGCTGAAAGCTCCTCTGAATCAGCCGCTTCCTGCATCGGCGGCCGATGTTTGGCTCTATCTCAGGCCACCTCACTCTACATCACAACCACACTCGGTACCTCACAGCTTAACCTAAGGGGAATCAAGTTTAGATCTTTTTTTAACTCCAGCTGAATTCCTCTTTGTCCATCCGAGCGTTTATCGCCTCATTTGCTCCTGAAACGTTTCCATTGAACGTTAATTCCTTCCTGAACGCACCTTAATGAGGGGATAACCTGTAAATCACTCACTCCAGTCAGCTAAGAGGCAGTGGCTCCCAGAGATCTGGATGCGCCCCCTGGAGGGGGGGCGCTGTAACTGCAGCGAGGTTTAGTAGAAACAAACTGAATGAAAGAGTTTTTCTTCTTTATAATCGATACATCTAATTCTTTTCTCTGTAAATTAATTACAGGTTCATACTTATGATTGATTTCACACGGCGGCTCAGACTGAAAGGTTTGGGAACCAGAGCTGGAAGGATTTGTAGATAAACTTGCTTCATTTGTCCTCCTTCCTGCAGTAATCTGACCGTGTCCAGCGAAGGTCCCAGTTGGAGGCTGATGGCGGCTCTCAGGCTCTTATCTCTGCCACAAACCTTATAGTAAGAGAAAATGTCCGACATTGATCCTCTATAGACACAGTTTGTTGTCTTATCCCTGTTATATTTTAGTGATTTGGGCTTTTGTTTTGTTTTTCTAGTGGCCTTTGGAGGGCGGCTCTGCTCGGGCAGGATGTGGGTGAAGAGACGGAGGCGAGGAGCAACCAGACGGCCAGGGCTTTATGCCAGCAGCTGCTGAAAGATACTCAAGTGGCTCTGCAAAAGGTGCGCAGAAATAGAGAGGAAAGGATTCCCTGTAAAAATGGGCCTGAGACGTTTGTGTTTCTGCGTTAGATCGCCCAGCTTCTCGCTCAGTGTGAGCAGCCAATCAGAGAGCAGCTGGAGGTGGTGAGAGCGTTACGGCAGGAGGAGAGGCGGATCCTGGAGAAATGTCTGGCAGCTCTGAGAGACTCGGTCCGTCTGGAGGATGAGACGTCCTCCACAGAGAGCTGCTGAGAAAACGGTCAGGCTGTCTGCAGCTGGAGCAGGGAGTGCCTTCTTAAAGTATTCACACCCTCTGAACCCTTTTTATTCAAACTCAGTAGTGTCAAGGTAGAAGGAAGTAGGTTTGTTTTTGTTTAAGAAATGTTTGAAAATAAAATTCTTGGAAAATGTTTTTCAACCATTCAACTTCTTTTCACTCTGATGAGCCTAAAAATAACAAATCTAGTTCAACCAAAGACTTCTGAAGGTCAGCTGCTCAGTAACTGCTGTCAGCATGAACCCAGCAGGGCTGAGAAAAAACATCAGAAAGAAAACTCTGACAAACATAACCTTCGTTCTGGCCTACGTGCAAAATGCTGCTTATTAGAAAAACCAACACTGTGCCGCCATGAAGCTCAGTCCGAGCACTGAGACATGGTGGTGGCAGCGTAATGCTGTGGGAAAAGAGAGGCTGGTCTGAACTGAAAGAGAAGTTGGAGCCAAATACAGGTCAGTAGTGGAGGAACAGCTGTTAGCAGCTGCAGGAGAGCTGGAGAAGGATGGAGGTTCATCTTCCAGTAGCTGAGCGTACGGTGGCCTAGTTAAAGTCCAGACCCAAACTGAAGTGAGAATCCATGGCTTTCCATAGACTTCCACTGAAATCCACGGCCAAAGGCTCTACGTTCCAACCTGACTGAGTTTGTTATCAAAGACTGTAGATAAATGACGGTAGACCTGAGGACAGGAACTGATCTGTAGATCTTATTTTAATGCACGTTTACAGGATTATCATCGCATGAAATAAAAAGATCCAGCAGCTGAAACTCACTGGTTGCATGAAACTTTTGTTGTGCTGTTTTTTCTCCGTTTCCTGAAGACTGAGATAGTGAGCAGCTTCCAGGGAATAGTGGAAATAATAAAAGCCCAAAACCTGAAATACATTTGATTCAATGAGACGAGTCCAGTGCTGCAGATGGAGGACGATGGAAAGGATTCCAGGACTCGTGTGTTTGGTTCTAAAGGCCAAAAAAACAGCAACAAAGGAATGAACCAGAAGCATCACAACAATATAAAAAGAAGTTATTCCTCAACAGGACACATGGCTGAAGGGTTATGATGTTTATTGAACATTTTTAACTGAAAGAGTAAAACAGCTGAACATGAACGTCCGTTTTATTCAAGTTTACTGAACATGAAGAAACATAAACGAGCTGAAAAAGATCCTCACTAAGAGTTTTCCATTTCCACCTGATATTCGGAGCTGGACGCCTTTCCTTCATGGATTCTGTGCTCAGCAGCTTTGAACTTCCTTTACTTCAACATGGAGGAAAACTGGGAACATTTCAACTTTTCACAATAACTTGACACCCAGAAAAACCTTTGGACCCAAAACTGAAGTGGGTGGATCTGTTAGAGCTGAACGACGGCCTTCTTCCTGTGAAGACGCTGGACGGTCTCCATGGCGACCGTGGCTTCATAGAGAGGAACAGCTTCTTCTGTCTGAGGTCTGCAGAGACAGAAGATGGACAGTTTCCTGCTGAGACGTTTTTAGTTGATAATAAAAACGTTACCTGAGAACTCCAGCTGACATCTTCTCCACGATGTCCTTCAGGATATCTGAGCAACGCGTTAAAGAGTAAAACAGCTAGATCTTCATCCAGCCTCTTTCTTCAGGGGGAACATTTCATAAAGGCAAAGGTTTCATTTATCCTTCTAAGCAAGTCATTTCTTCTTGAATTAAAGCGGTAGGTGAGACACTTTGTCACTAGAATAAGATAAATTACATTTAAAAGAAGTCTCTCATTTCAAACAAATATTATCCAATCATCTTATTTTAGGGAGAAAAATGCTCCAATCTTATTTTAAGATGCATCTACTCATTTTTAGTCCAATCTCCTTTTCCAGGACGCCTTAAAAACGGATGGTTTTACTGGTAAAACTTGTTTCGTTTTTTAAGGGAGCGTCACAGGATACGGAGGTATCGTCCCTGCTGCGCTGCGGAGGCAGTCCACACCTCTGGGTTGAGGAAAGACACGGAGGCGGATTTCAGATGCAGTAACCTGCAGTCCGGAGGGTCCAGCTGCAGACAGAACCAACAGAACCTCACTGGAAGCTTTCCTTAGAACCAGAACAGAGCCTCAACTGGAACCAGCCTCACCTGCAGGTCTTTGTGGGAGGTGACCCAGTGACCGCCCACCCCCAGCACACTGATGATGTCATGCTTGTGAGGGAGTAGTTTCCTTTCCTCTTCCTCATCTTCATGCAGGCGGACTTTAAAGGAGAAAACGGACGAGTTTTGTTGTTAAATGCTTGGATTTTAATCCCATTCAGGACATTTCTTTTGTTTTACCATCAGAATCCACGACTATATCCACTCCCAGCCCCCCCGTCTCCTCCAGAACCACAGACAGCAGGTCAGATCCGTTATGCACCGGGATAACTCTGGCTTCACGGACAGAAAAACAGTTTTAATTTTCAATGTAGCATTTCAATTTAAACATCTCTATTTATCTGTTCCACCCAACCACACAAATGTCACTTTGCAAATCTTTGCATCAGTTTTTCTAAATTTTTGTCATATCATAGGGAAGATTTATGGGAAATGCTGGAAAAAAACCAGCACCTAAATATTACCGACAGAAATAGAAAAGATCTGAAGAGTCAGGAAGAACTGTGCAGATACTCTCCACAAGGGGGCAGCAGAGTTCTATTTGGGCTCCTTCAATTCACTGGTTTTCCATCAGTTGAAGCAAAGAACTCGTTTCATAAATGAAACTTGAAAAATAAAAGCCATTCATTCAAAATTCGATGCTTTTTTCTTCATTTTTCTTTTTTTCAAATTCTTCAGTTCATTTCTCATTTCTTCAAATTTTATTTCTTCAAACTTTATTTTATCGTTTTGTTTTTACAGGTTTTTTCTTCGTTTTTTTTCTACTTCCTGTTTTTCAGAGTGAGTTTTAAGAATTGCTTTCTTTTTCACATAACATGTTAGAGATGAACACATTATCTTTACTTCAGACCCAAAACAAATGCTAAACAAAATGTTGTTGCTAACGTCCAGCAGAGCAAACGAACCAGAGAAAAGTCCATCTAAATACCGCCAGTAAATCTCAATCTGACAAAAAAGAAACACAATCTGAATGTTCATTGGGAACGTCACCATCATTAAAAATGTTTGACTTAACATACGTTGATCCTACTTTATGAAACATGAAAAACTGCATGCATCTAATTTGACCCAAAACACGTAAATCAGAAGCAAACACAGGATGAGGTGAAGACGTGATTCAAGCTTTGTGGGAATCGGGTTGTTATTTTAGTGCAAACAATATTTACAAGATATTTCTATCCTGCTTTGTAATCCAGGGCAGAAAATTAGCAGCTTTGCTCCTGTGTTATAGATTAGTTGTGGATAAACGGAGCAGGTCTGCTCTTCATTCATCAACCAGCTTCACAGACAGACAGGAGCTGGTGTTGATTTTAAAATAAAGTCCATTAACATTTTACTATATTTTAATTTGGTTTCTCATATTTAGAAAAAGTGTGTAAATATACAGGATGCTACTTCCTGTGCTTTATATAGTTTTAACGTCTTTATTTATTCTGAAGACGTCTTGGCTTTTATTTTGCTGCGGCGCTGCCTTCTGATCAATTACATGTAGCAGAAAACCCCAAAGAACTTTTTCAGATTTAACTGCAGGGTTGGAAAAGAAAAGGATCTCACCTACTAAAGGATCCTGAATGCCTGAGGAAAACATGAAGGAGACGAGAGAAGCGAAGGAAGAAAAACATCCAGCAGAAAGTGAAGGAGGAATCCCAGCAGGTGTGAGCACTTAGAAGCAACGAGCAGTGAGGAGTACGAACCTACGCTGGGCCGGAGCTGCTCCAGGAAGGTTTGCTGCTGCGGCGAGCGGGACGTGGTGAGAACCTTCACTCCGTGGTAACAGGCCAACTGGATGCACATGAGGCCGAAAGGCTTCAAGGGAGGAAACTGGATTATTCATAAACCAAAACCTCCCTACAGCCGCCCAGACATCAGAGTGTTTCTACATACACTGGCGCCGTCCATGACCAGCAGTGTGTGCCCGGCCGCCACGCGAGCGTGTGTGTGCAGAGCGGTGTAAGCACACACTGCATCACGCAGCGCCGCCGCCACGCAGACCGAGCTCAGCTTCTCCGGCTTCTGAACTGCAGTAAACAAAGAGAGGCATCCTGTGTTTGACGAGGAATCACAGCATGGAGACGTATTCATGTTCGGCTCGTTTCAACCAGAGTTTTTACACAGATTTTCTCCAACTGATCGTCACAAGGAGGCAGATAGAAAACTAATTAGGAGAACAAAACGTTGTAGACAAAAAGGATTGTGTGGAGGGAGGTTTGTTCCGAGCAAAGAACACATTTTATAAATTGAAACTTGAGAAATGGTTTAATCAAAAACTGCTTTTGAGTTTAACTTTTTTGCAGGGTTTGGTTTTGTGGACAGATGTCGATTTTTCTTTGTCTGCTTTTCAGAGTGACTTTAATGAATTGCATTATTTTCAAATTGCACATCACACATCAGATTCTCTTCATTTCACTTTCTATGGATTTCTATTGTTCTGCAGGATAATAACACTTTTACAGTGAGTTTTGTATTAGTGTAAGTATTGGGCTTGAAGTGTTTGTGCTTCAGCATCAGGGTCATTATTTGTACTTTAAAGGCAGAATAAGAGTCTTTTTTCTGTAAAATGTCCTCACTGTTTTCTGCTGGGCAGGGTTCTCAACACTGGGACCCATCAGGAAAACTTTGGGTGCTATTGGTGTAAAGCATGATCTAAATAAATAGCAAGCAAGTTGTTAAGTTGTGGCCAAATGCAATAAAGGTTAAAGCTACTTTTCAATGACATTATTCCATTTATTGATGCCTTTCACAGCTTCTAAGTGTTTGGATGGTTACTTTTATCGTAACCAAGGTGCTTCCAGGCTTCTGTCAACCTGCCAGCGGAGCTTCACTTTGACTTTAATGAGCACAGAGTTCCAGAGGAAAGACCAAGGAGGAGCAGATTGATGATATAAAAAAGGCTTTTCTCTCCTCACTCCGGAGGAAAGCTTGCCTGCAGAAGAAAATGTGATCTTAAAAGCACAATTTAAAAGAATGCATTAAAACTCAATCTGAAAAAACTGAAAGTAAAAAAACAAATTCTGAAAAAAGAGCAAAGTTCTTCTCAAAACTCTTTTCTATTTTTTTTTTTTTTTTCTGGATTGCATTCATTTTTATTTATCTATTTACGATTCATCATTTTTTGGTTTTCAAATTTCCAAACACCAAATATGTTCTTTGTTTGCAACAATAATAGAACAAATTTCTCTCCACAGTAAAACATGTGAATGTGACATTTACCTAGATAGTGTTCGTCTACATCGACAAGTTCACAGAGTCCAGAACAGGAGGAGTCCAGAGGAAGAACTCCTGGAGGAGGGAAACACAACAAGAACAGACGTTACACACAGAGCCAAGCTAAACTGAACTGATAATGGAGGCTGATGACGGAGCGTAATGACAAGCAGCCTTCAAAGGAGGGAACAAAACACACAGAGTGTCCCAACGATTCAAACCCAACACACAGCAACACAGCTTTACTTCATTAAACTGGAGAAATGATCATGGATGAGCAGCCTGGGGATGAATCGCCCTTCAGAAAGGATGAGAGGTTCAGACTCGCATGTATAAAGGCTAAAAGATCAATACAGAGCAGAACCTCTGAGGATCGTCCCAAACACCATGTTGAACTCATTCCAGGAAGATTTAACACAGTTATTGCAGCAAAGCATCAACCCCAATACTAAAACACCGTACCTAATAAAGTGGCCCGTGAGTTAAAGTCCTGTCATTTCAGTTCCCACCCAGATTTAAAATCCCAGGTCGATTTAAAAGCATTTCTCACCAACAACCTCGTCCTCCGGCTGAAAGAAGGTTACTTTGGATCCAACTGTGGAAAAAAAACAAAACAGGATCTAAACTAAATCTGAATTATTTAAGAGTTACGAGGAAAAAACACCAAAAAGGTGTTGACTTATTTATAGTTTTAATTATGTCTTTGCTTCTGCCATGAAGGATAGTAAACAGTGTGTGTGATACCTTGGAGGACAACTCCAGCCACCTCTCTGCCAACAGGAAGTAAATCCCTCTGGATCCCGACCTCCTGAATCATCTGCAAAAAGGACAGATAAGTAACTAGATAATAATATTAGGATGTAAACAAAGGCCAAATGTCTTTCATTTCTATGTTATGAGTAACTCCCACAGCTGCTGAGCTCAGATTTCTGCCAGAAGACTCTTCCTTTCCCAGGTACAGTCTACCAGTGCAGCTTCTCGCTCAGACAGCTTCAGATCATCCAGGGCAGACGTCCTTGTATCAGTTAGATCCGATTCCTGTGCTGCAGACCTGAATCCAACCGCTAAACCTCTCCAGCAGCAGTCCAGCTCTGCAGAGCTTTGATAAAGAGCTCGTATTGGAGTCAGGGGTGTTGAAGCAGAGACATTTCATCACACTGAAGGACACAGGAGCTCAAGAGCTGCGACAGGTCACTGGAGATCTCAGTTAGAGGAACTGGAGAACGAGAAGCACTGATAAGTGCTGGTTTCCTGGCTAGCTAGGAAGGAGTGCAGGATGCCTCCTAACGCCATTTCATTTCGCAAAGGGAAGCCCTGCTGTTCCTAGCCGCCGCTAGGAGCTATACGGTTTCCCACAATCCTTTGTGTGACAGATCATACAGGTACAGTCAACCAGATGGAGTTTAAGAAAAACACAATATTTCTTCACATGTACTCCATGATACATGCTGTAGTCCCAACATGACCAACGTCATTCATGTTTGTCACATGACGCCCATAAGGCTGAAGGTTGTCTGCATTCAGCGCAGCCGTCCGGAGCGCCTTTATTTACCCTGGACAGACATCTTACTGCTGACCCCACGAAAGGTGAAGAAAAGGCGCAGGAGAGCTGGAGTTTGAACTATTCGGATCCAGTCTATGTTTCTAATTAGCATTAGCAGACCTGGCAACCAGCTGGATAACAATATGGATGATAGTGGGTGAGCAGAGTGCGCCACTTGCTGGCCAGGAGGAGTAAACTTACAACTATGACCTTTAACTTTGCCTTTTTAATCAGACAAGCAGTAATTAGATTTTTTTTTTCTAAAACTTTCAGTGAAAAAGAGATTTTCACCAAATCCACACTAATAACGTATCTTCTTTAGTAAATTATAGTTTAGTTGGGAATCATCTCCTCTTCATTTTACCTTAAAGTCCAGTGGGCTGAGTCCACAGGCTTTGACTTTAACTCTGACCTGATGGTCGCCCAAAACATCTGGGAGAGTCTGGAGAAAAACAGAGAAACATGACTGTTAAAGTTCTCGCTGTAATCACTCTGGAAGAGGACATCTGTTTGGGGGATTTCATGATTGATTTGCACCTTTTTTAATTACAATTCCCTTTAGATTAATATCATAGCAGTTAAATTCACCAAACATATTGCAGAGAATTGAAATGGACAGTTTAGCATTTTGAACACATCCCTTTGAAAAGGTGAGAACTGATTCAAACTGGAGGAGCTGACTTTGATCCATTGTTGTTGCAGGGGAAGAACGTGTTTGTTTAATGGAAATTAAAAGATAAATGCAATCCAGAAAGGAAACTTTGAAACTTTTTCTTATATATTTTTTTCTTTTTCAATTTTTCTTTTTTTTTTTCAGATTGTGTTTTGTGAAGTGCATTTTGTTTAAATTATATTTTACAGATCACACTTCAAACCCAATACAAATACTCACTATTGACCAATAATAATGTTGTTCCTAACGTCCATTCAGACCAATAGAAATGCATCTTCTCTCCTCAGACCAGATGAAAGCCCGCCCCCATATGTAAAAAGACTAGGATCTGTAAATAACACTTTGAAAAGAATGTCATTTGTAAGACTAAAAAAAAATGAAAACAATACATTTTGAATTATAAAATCTGTAAGAAACAATTAAATAACAAATGAAGTTTAATTTGAAAAAAATGAAAACATTACAAAAATGAAAAGTTTCTTTTCTTGGTTGCATTTTTTTTACTTCCATTAAGAAACTTCTTCCTTCCTTGTAACAATATTGGGACAAAATGAACACCATACTGCTGTGGAGGGCTGCAGCAAGGATGAAATCTGCTGTGCCAAAACTGAACACAAGTTAAAGGTGTAAAGTTCCCCTGGAGATCAAAGGCAATGTGTAAAATAAAACAAATAAATTAATAAAAATAAGTCTGCGTCAAAAGCCAAAACGAATTAAATCATGCTGGAATGAGGTTTTAACACACAAAATAAGTAATACGTGCATCCTACTTATGAAAGAAAAGGGTTCAAGAAAAATATAAACAAACAAGCATTAGAACCTTTGATTGACTGTCTGAGTCAATGTTTGCTAGTTTAGTGCGTTGTAACCTGAGGGTGAATACTGTGAGAATTTAAAGCCCAACTCACCGTTTCCTGAATAACAAAGCTGGGCTCAGCATCGCTCTCTGCAGCTCTGCAGTATAAACCTTTCATGCTGCAAAACTAAACACAAAACTTCAGCCTTACTTTAAAAATACAAGCAAGCAGTAAAAACAGCGGAGTGGATGACAGCCATTGAAAGCCTGCATGAATCAGCTGACCGTTTCTTCTACCGCGGTGGGAAATGAAGCTAGCTATAGCGCCATCTATCGGATGGAGGGTTTACAACCACAATTTACACATTGAGCTTTCTCAGTTTCCAGGAGAAATTGATAAGCTTTTCATTAAACTCTGAAAACATTTCCCACAAATTTAAAACTGTAGAATGATCAATTTTAAGTCAACAGTTGACAAAAAAATGATTGAGTTTATGTTAACTTTATAAACAACCTTTGTCGCAATTAAATGATTTGAGTTAATGAAAGATTTTCAGTTCGTAGCCCCCTCTTATTAAATTATTTGATATATTTATTTCTATTTGGGGTTTTTTATTACTTTGTTCTAACCTCTATATCCAAGAGGATTTCTCAAATGAGTTCTGATAATGTTTTTTTGTTTTTGTTTATGTTAATCTTCGGGGGCGCATTGCATTCGCTGGATAAAAAATAGACATCTTATCTCCTAATTACGAGGTTCTTTCTCGTAAATAGGAGATTTTCTTTCGTAATTACGGCATCTTTTCTCCGAATTATGAGATAAGAAAATGTGCCACATTGGCCCCTGCTTCACTCAAAACTGAACGGAATGCTTCTGAACTGCAGTAGAGATGCCTTAAATCAGCGCTATTTAAAGAGTAAAGACACACTTCAAACGAGCCGACACTTGGTCACGTGGTTTTTGTCAGCCGAAATACCAACACCTCGGCGCTGACAGTTAGTTTGAATGGCTGCTGGCGGGACAGAGCTAAAAAAGAAACTAATTTCTAACTCCTCCCGCACATCCTGACCAACAATGTTAATTGATGACTGCAATCGCTATGGATTTTATCGTAGCATTTTATTAGGAGCGGCAGGGACATTTATTACTGCTCTAAAACTTTGCATGAAACAATATTACCTACATTGTAGAACAGGGCACAGAATGTATTTAAAGATAAAATTGTTTATGCAATATACTGATATAAGAACATCTATGATAGAAAATCCAATGGTAGTAATATTACAATATTAAACGCCTTGTAAATGTTTTCTGCATGTTACCATAACCTGGTCCTCATATGTGTGATGTCTGATTTACTAAATCCTTCACTATGAGCATTTTCAGTATTTTCTCCTTTATTACCCAAAAAACCTCCTGTGTAACAAATGATATTTAGTCTGTTTGTTCTCTGCTTGAGATCAGATGAAAAATGGTAAATCAGATCTAAATGGTTTTAAAGAAGAATTAAATGATTTAGAGACAATATGCAAATGCTTATAACATCCATCTCTCTTTTACTATGTCCCTCAAAGTTGTTGCCAAATTTAGAAAAGCTGCTTATTCTTTTATTAGGAAAATGTACCTTTATGCTGTATTTCCTGTGATTTGGCTGCTAACATGGCCTGGTATCTATTGTAAAAAAGATTCTGAATCTCAGTGGGGCTTTCTGGAGAAATTAAGGTTTATTAAACAAAGTAAAAGTCATGTTTCATAATTGACATGATCAAATAAGTGTACAAAAACAAACAACCACACATTTTGTTATACAGTGTTATGTGAAATGTAAAAAATAACTTTATTACAATAGTACTTTCACCACCCTTTAATAAACAGTAAAAATGGAACCATGTGTAAATTCTCTGAAGTCCTGGTGAAACGGACCAACAGCAGAAGCTAGAGGAAAAAAATATTATCAAAAGTGCAAAGTCACAGTGAAAAGTGGTAAAATACACTGCCTTAAAGGACTTAGCTGGAGGAAATTTTGAACAAATAGTGAATTAACAATATAAAAGAAATACACATGAACAGTCCTACAATAAATCCCAACATTGTGAAAGTTTTAGTGTTAAAGTCCTGTTGCTCAAAGATTGCCTTAAATATTTAGGACAGAAAAGGACATCTTGTTAGATGGTGGTCTTGTGTATGGATCAGGTTTGAGCAGTTAATGTGGTTAAGCTAAAAAATATATGAAATAATATTAATAATAAATAAATCTGTCTAAATGCGTCAGTTTGAGCCTCCTCTACACACACAGTCTCATTAGAATGGCTTTTAAGCTCAGATATAACAAAAAGAAAAAAAATAATGTATTGTTTTAAATTTCAAAATGGGCCGAATATTTTAAAAAGTTGAATTAGACCAACTGGAATAAACCAGTTTAGTCTCATCTGTGCCCGTCCGTCTAACAGCTGGTTAGAGTGATTCATTTATCAAAACTGGACGCAGGAAACATCTATGCTGACCCATCATAGTGCAGAGCAGTGAGTTAAAGCTCCAGTGCCAAGAAATGTTGTCATTTCATAAACTTACTGGGGAAAATGACTCAGAAACACCAGAATGAATTGCATTCGATGCTGAACCATTGCTGTTTGGAACCTCGTGCCGCTCAGTGACCAACGTGACCTCTGCATTCCACTCTTTCTATGGAAGTCAATGGGAGGGTCGCAGCTCTCTCGCCTCTATGTGTGTAATTTGTCACCCCTGTCTGCTTTGCAGAGTTCTCAGTAAACTTTTCCATTTTCACCACACAACCTTCAACTTTTGTACCAGTCATAAAATCTAAATTGATGTCATTTTATTTTTCTGAAGGGCATTAATGATTAAACAGCCCGAACCTTGACGTTGAACTCTATGGCTTGGAAGGATGGAGAAATAAACAAATATCAAGCTGCAAACTCTCTCAGATAAATGGGCTGCTTGATGATGTTGAGGGATCAAGTCACGCAGAACATTCCTATAATTAGGGGAATAAATATCCTCAATGTCTACATGTAGAGGGTGCCATGTTAGAATAAAGTGATGGTCTGGATTTTATTTTTAAATTCATGATAAAATAGTTGCTTGATGATATGAACTGAATTTAAGAGTATTATAAAAACTGTTCTTTAAGTCTCTAAAGCATCAGAAAATTTGCTGCTTTTGTTTCTCTATCTGTAATGTGATTATAATGTAAAAAATGTTAAGATAAAAACCCTTTTTGGTTTTATTAATGTTTTAGCACTCAATTCGAGGAGTGTCCAGATAAAAATAGTTCATTTCTCCAGCAGGACTTTTATAAATTCAACAACTGCCATGAAACTACTGTTTTTAAATACCGAACTCTAAAGATTAAACGCACTCATTCTGACTGCTCAGCTTAAGTTTCTGTTTACAATCATTATTTTTTAACTGCCTGAAACGCCTTTATCTATATCCAGCCAGGTTTTAATTTTCGTTCTCCAGCTAATCATCATGAAATAGCTACGAGTAATCCTGCTGTTTACTAAGCTTATTCCTGAAAAGGTTCCTCCATAAAACAGCAACAGTTTTAAGCTTAAGCAGCAATTTAAATTTAAATTATATACCTGAAGCATTTTTTGAACAATCTTCTGCTCATTTTGTTTGATGCCTTTTAATTTGCTTCGAAATGAAGTAAATTATTTTTAAGGTTGTTGAAAATATGTAGGTAATACTGTCCCAATCTCTGAAAGATATGTTGATTTAATAAAGAAATAGACAACATAAATAAATACAAATAAAAGAGAAACAACGAAGAACGATCCTAATCCCGTTTTGTTTATGTGATCAAGGCGAAGACAGTGTTGTCGCGAGATCGAACTGTGCGCTTTAAAAAAAACATCGGTTACATCTCGCGAGACTGACATAGCGTTACCCCATTTTCCAGCTGTCCCTCACTCGATCGGGATTTCTGAGCCACGGGAGGATCACCGGAAGGGCTTTCGGTGTTAAACCGTCACATTTTGGGAGAATATACAACAATTGATGATCACATAAACACACTCAGAGCTACTGTATATAGCTTTAAGGATGGAAGCTGGACTATGAGGTAAGAAGAGACGGTAGAGTGGCTGATGTGGAAGAATGTCCCTCAGCGGGCTGAGGTTAGCCTGCATGCTAATTCCACTGATAACGGGCGGTTGGCTAGTTTCCGCTTTTCAATAAGTACATTTTCATCGGTGTGAATATTAACCTTTTATGTTCAACGTTTCCGGCTCCTTCTTTCATTTGTTTGACAGCGATAGGGCAGCAAATGTGAAACCTGCTCGCAGTGCAGGAATTAGCCAATATGCTAATGGGAAATCAGTGCATCTCCATAGTGAACCCGTTAAACTGACCGGAGTTAATGCTGGTTCACCTCTAGCCCAGTGAGGCTCAGGCTGACACACCATGTTAAATTGATAACCTGGGAAATGTCTGGGTTGGTGTTAAAAATGTGTTTTGTCTGTTTTTAAACACAAATCATGCCGTTAGTACACGCTTTCTAATCTAAAGAATGCGTTTAAAACCTTAACACCATTAAAAAACCACTGCGTAAGTTTTAAGGCCCATTGGTTGGTTATATCTGAACTGAAGTGAGATCGGATCCCTCTTGTCAGTATGAACGCTCCCTTCTTCCAGGGAACCTCTTCCTTTTTGAGCTGGACCTTCATCACTCACGCTTTTGATGGGGCCTACAAAGGGAGTCATCCAGAACTGGTTTCCATGGTAACGTGGATGCTGACAGTTTTATTAACGTTTTGGGGTTTGAGAGGTAAACCTGCGGCAAAGAGGCTGATTTCTGTTATTTAGTTATCTGGTTTTGCACCCATTGCTGTTCGGGTCGGTTCTGGTTCCTAAACCCACTGATCTGCTTAGAGTGAATAGAATCCCAAGCATACAGGATGCTGATAAAAATTCTGGTTGATTCGCTTTCTGTAAAACTTTGAACATATTTTGACTTCAGCTTATTCAGGCTTCCCTGAGAGATAAAATGTAGGAAATTATACAAAAATGATTTGAAATAGTTAAACCTCCTTCCACATATTAGTCGTCATTTTTTGTATTAAAAGTAGAATCAGTGAGTTTATGCAGGGCAGAGGGTTTAAAGCACTTTGTAGAGAGATGCACCTGATCAGCCATCTTAAGATCCATCCATCATTTCTATTTTCATTGATGTTTCACAGCAGTACAGTTACAGCAATCTATTACTTCTGGTTGCAGTGCTGATTACATTTTAACAATGTTTATTTGCTCACTTCTCTTTAGCTCTTAAGGCTGTTTTGTAAAAGCAGATAGAAAACATGGCATCATTTCAAACCTTCTTAGTCATCTAATTTTTCACTGTTATTCTGCTCAGAGCAGCTTGTCGGCATCTGATTATGTGTAACAGAGCATGAAGTTCTCTGAGGAAGCATTGGGAACTTTTCTCTGCCAAGGTTGTGATGATTAGTTATCTTGGTGGTGGCTTTTCATGATGTGGGACCCAGTGAATCTGATGATGAGCTAAAGGTGAGACGCTGAGAAGGCAGTTCAAGTGTTTGGATCAGATGTGCTGGAGCAGAGACACATCTAAATGTTGCAGGACTCTGAGGTCAGACAAATTATTCTAGTAATAGACTGTAGAATGCAGAGTATTTTTTAATGTCCAGTTTAATTAATAAAAATATATGAAATGATTAATCAAATCAAATACCATAATTTAGAACGTATTTATTAAAAGATGAATATGATTAGTTTACTATTTATGCATAAATGTTGCAACTTTGTTCATTAATTTCTTAAAAAACTATAGTTTTAATAATCGATAGAAAGAAAATGATATTGCAGTGTTATTCATTTCTTACAGTTTTTGATTTGGAGCTCAGTTATTTCCTGTCAGAGTTTTTAATTTCACAGAGGAATCCTCTAATCAGTTCTCTAGACTTTAAGTCATTAAACTTTTCTGTTAAACCCGGTCGGCAGTATAATCCTTAACGAATTAGATTATGCTTATTTTTCTGGTCATTCCTGACAAATCGTCTGTATTTAGCTTTAAATTGTGGCTGCATGATCTTCAGAAAATACGCTGCCTGGCCAAAAAAAAAAGTCACCACCAGAAAATGGTCCCACTCTTTAATATTTTGTTGGACCGCCCTTAGCTTTGATTACAGCCACATTCAAACACACATGGACTGGCCTCCACAGAGTCCAGACCTTAACCCCATTGAGAATCTTTGGGATGTGCTGCAGAAGGCTTTGCACAGTGGTCAGACTCT
>JAUZNJ010045606.1:0-32288 GCA_034780135.1 Jordanella pulchra | reverse complement strand
GGTCTACTAACCAAAGTTGCTTAGTGTCTGTGAAAGTGATACAGATCCTCTGGGGCCTGACAGAGGCATTATTCAACTAGTTGTATGTCGACATATAATCACAAAAGTTAGGAATATATTTTGTGAAAGTTGAAGTTAATTAGTGGTGGTTAAACGCTTTCTTGCTACAGGACTTTACTGTTACTGTTGTGTGGAAAAAAAAAATGATTACTATAATTACTTCTACTTGCATGCAAGAATCTGAGTATTATTTGCGCATCACTGCCACCTAAAGGGCTGGAGTGAGAAAGTATGTGTCCTATTTCTGTTTATATATAAAGCACCTCTGCAATTTGCAATTACATATTGTGAAATAACGATCAAATTGCAAATGCAGTGAATTACCCAGCTGTTACTCCAACCTAAAATTAAATGAAGACATTGTTAAAAAGACAAAGAGCAAATCAAAGAGACAAATAATTAAAAGGCAGTGGATTAATATTTAAAATATAAACACTTGTATTTATCGTTTTGTTTTTTATCTCCAGCTGTTTCTGTGAGACACATTGTGCTGCTCTGTTACAAGGCAGATAATGGATGTGGAAAACATTCAGTCCAGCAGTATGCAGCTCCTCCTGGTTCTTTGCTCCTTTCTTCCCCCTCCTCCCGCATCTGATCTTTTCTGCAGAGATCCATGCTGCTCCTGTTTTTAAGAGATATGATAGATAGTCAGAAATCAGTGGTGTCTGACTCACCCACAGTAAGGTTGTTTGGCATCACATTAAAAAGCTGCTTATGTTATATTTTGCTTTCAGTGAGCTTTTCTTTTCTCCTTTACATATTTAAACATGTCAGAGCTCTGATAGGTTATTCTACAAAGAAAAAGAATAGAAACCCAAACATCACCTGAATTAAGCTACAATAATCAAGCACTGATGGTTTGAAACTTTAACTTGGAATTAAGTGGGTCCTGTGTTTCTGTTATGTCTGTGCACATACACATAGAACATACAGAATAGGCTGCATAACTTCCACTGTTAGAGCATCATTTCATACACATTACTATCTATGATATGAATGGAAAGCTGTTAAAGATTGAGCTGAGGAGCTTCTTAGATCATCTGACATAAAGGCTCCATGGGCTACGCAGCTGCAGGTACAAGGGGATGTTTACGCTGGAAATATTTGCTCAACTTTGGCAGCTAATCATTATGTTGAAGGTCATACTCAGTTTCTTGTTGATATGGCAAGAAAAAAAGACCAGCAGTGATTGATTTTTGAGGGGGGGGGGGGGGGGGGGTTCCGCCCGCAGTCTGGGCGCCTGTGTCCTCAGTAAGTCCTTGTGTCATCTGTCAGCTCGACTGTATGAACCGAAATCTTTGCTCAGTATCGTCGACTCACTAAAGAACCAGGAGATGTTTTTGAAAATTTTTCCTATATTATCATTTCATATCAAAAGATGATTCCTCTAAATTTAAATAAAGCTGAACGCCTCCCTCCGACTGCCTCTCTGTCTCAGAAACACGAGGCTCATTAGAAATACCTCCTCAGTCCTTGGTACTAAGCCAAAATTAGATCTTAAATGCTAATTAAAATCCTGAAGGTCAGTAGACTGACTTTTTCTGAGGAAATCTACCCTAATGAAACCATTAAATCGTCAGAACCTGTATAAAAATATTCTCATGAATCATCATCTCGATCAAAATGAAGGACGTGCAGAAGATCTGAACCAGATCCTTTACTTTCTCTCATTTTACAATCAAAATAAAACAAAGTAAGTCAGCTCCTCCTTCCTGTTCACCTTTCACTACAGCCTCCCACTACCTGATGCTGGTGGTCTGTTGTCACGGTAACATTCGGTTAACAGTAGAGGTTGAGCCTCTAAGTGTCTCTAATTGAATTCTCTTTCCTGATTATGTTTGACCAGATCGATGCTATTGATCATCAGTTAAAAGAGAAATACAGTAATTTGATTGTTTTTCTCAACCCTTAACTGAAAAACATTGAAGTTAAAACAGTGACTGGGGAATATGTACTGAGATAGACAGCTGGTGGAATAATCTGAAATCATTTCACTGAACTCTGATCCAAAAGCAGACAGTTAATGGGGAATGTAAGCTGGAGAAAGACTGCAGCCTCTCAACCTTTCATGGCCAAACTAAACTCAGTTGGACAAAAGTCTGATCTGTTTTTAAAGTGTATGATTTCATAGGGTTTGGTTTACAGTTTATCAAATAGGTAAAAAGACTGTAGAATCTGAATGATGGGCTTTAATCAGACTGGTCTAACATTAAAAGTTGCTATGAAGGATTGTTTAAAATATTCTTTAAAGATTATTTTGCTTTGGTTTATCACTCAAAGACTTTAACAAAAAGAGAAGTTATGGCATGCTCCTAAGGAAGGTTATTAGATTAAGCTATAATAAAGCTTAACTTCTCTTGGTTTGGCCTTCTGCTCCTTTGGCTGCAGACCAGTAACCTGGTATACACCAGATCCATGCGTGTTGTTCAGTTTAAGTTCTGCACAGTATCCATCTGGAAAGGCTCCTGTGGAACGTGTTTAATGTAGGGAGGAACATTCAATGCAATTCTGTGGGTAAATCACCAGGCAGCACTTTAGACCTTTTAGCCAATCACAGCCGCAGTAGCAGCGGCGTCGTATCATATGTATCTTTTATATCTACTTACCATTTGTGTCTTTTGTTCTTCATCCATGACTTTTCCAGCAATGCTTTCCTGATACTTCGGATGAATAATGTTTTTATATTTAGAGTTGAGCAGCCATGACTCCAGGCTCCCAAATACCAGCTGCTAATCACCGCAGAGGACGTTTATTGGAATCATTGTTGCCAAGTTTTACAGCAGTAATGTCCAGCTTTTCAGCTGCAGCCACTTGGTCTTTATTGTGCTTCTTGATTTGTTTCACAGCTAGCTTAGTTAACTGATAAAACAAACTCTTTCCAGATGTGGTTGGGAGGAACGTACAAACATCTTTCCCATCCTGAAAGGCACAGATCACGAGTGTTTGCTTGTTTTTTAAAATAGAAATGAATTGTATTTCATTGGTTCAAAACATATCTGTATTCAATGCTAATGCATCTATGGGCTTCTGGTAGGATGCATTTTCAGGAGTTTCTATCCTGCTTGCAAAGTAAGTGAACCCGGTTCAGATCATGGCTATTTGTCCATGGATTGTTTTTCAGTTGTTACATTCTTGGATTTCTTTCTTTTCCACTGTTTTAAAAACCTTGAACATTTAACCTGCTAGTCAGAGAGCAGAGGATGTAGCTTTTATGTTTCCAATTTTCCTGATCTGTGAATCTAACCAGCTCACTGCTCCTTATCACAGACATGGCATTTAAAAATAAGACGCCACAGGAGGTCCTCTGCTCTCTCAGCAGAGAACCGGTGTCCTGGGGTTTGGGAAAAGAAAGCATGAAATATTTACAGGCCCTCCTGTCCCTGTGGAACCAGCAGTGGGGGGTGGGGGGGGAATTGGTTTAAAAAAACTCACTAATTGGAAGAGTTTGCTAAAGTGGAAGTCAAGCTCCGCTTTGGATGAGGTTCTCCTGACCTCAGCATGGAAGACGTTTTCTTATCAGGCGGCAGCTTGATGCCTCCTTTAGTCTGACTTCAGAAATTATACACCTTGTATAAACATTTTTATTAAAACAGTTAAAAACACAAATAAATGCACATTATTATTCTTGGTTGGTGGTGTTATTTCTTCAGCTGACCCCTTTCACACAAGCAGTCAATCCCCGTCCTCCAAAGCGACTATCCAGCAGCTTTTAGATCACCTGAACCGTACGGCTGGCCCGGCGGTTCTTTGATTCAGGTCTTTTGGAGGACGGATGCAGCGCTAAAGGAAGCTGAACTTTGCTCTAAATGTTAAAAAAAAAAAGGTTTTATTTAGAGTCAGAATCAAAAAATTTAAATATTTTGGTGATGGGGTGAATTCAGAAGGAAGAAAGACGCCATCAGTGACACAGATCTGCTGGAAGTAAACCTCAACATATTCTATATTCTCTGCTTTTTACCCCAGGTTTTGAGAGAGTGAAGGAGGACCTGCTGCCTCTGCCTTTGAAGGAGGACTCTAATTCCATATCAAAGAGCAAGGTAATGAGAACAAACCCTGCTGATGGTCTGGAAAGGGAACCACTGGGTGTTTTTATTGTAGTTGTTGTCATAAGAATCTTTTAATCTGAGGGATTACTGCACGGTTTGACTTTCCCAGGCTTGCATCAGCAGCATTATCCCACACCGAGACGACTCAAACACACCGTCAAATATTAAGCAGCTCCAGTTCTTCTTTCCACTCAGCTTTATGTCTAGAAGAGGTGGATGACTGTCAGTAATCCTGTTAAACTCAACTGCAGTTCAGTTTGTAAAGATTCTTTAATTGTTTGCAGTGAAAAGTTTTAGCACCCTTTTTGAGCTCATCACACACCATTTGCCTTTGTTGTTGCTTCATCTGTTTCCCAGAAGGATGTGGTTATTCTTGGTGGAATAAGCACAGAGGTTTTTTATTTATTTATTTGTTTGTTCATTCTCCCTTTTCTGTGTTTTAAAGTCGGAAACGAAGCTGTACAATGGCTCAGATAAAGACGTGCCCACGTCTGGTGGAAAGCTCACCAAGAAGGAGTCCCTTAAGGTGAGAAAGCTCTAAAGCAGCTTAAGTCCCACATATCCGGATCCTGATTCCTGGTAGAGTCATCACAAGCTGTAAAAATACACTTTCATCCCGGTACTATGTTTTATAATCATGGATTGTGGTGGCATACTCTGAGTTTGGAATGTTTTTGTTGTGAGAAACTATTTCTGAGGTTCAGTTGGTCTTTCAATGTAACGACAATAACAGCAAACCCCTGACCTGCATCGTCTTCCTCGTCATTCCTGCAGGTACAGAAAAAGAACTACAGAGAAGAGAAGAAGAGGGCGACCAAGGAGCTGCTCAGCACCATCACAGATCCCTCTGTTATCGTCATGGCCGACTGGCTGAAGGTCAGCCCCCTCTATCACTTATTGTCATGGATGTTTCTGAAGAACAGCGTACGTTTTTTACAAGCAGAGCACTTAAGAGGTCACCTGTCGGTCTTCTGTCTTCAGATCCGAGGCACGCTAAAGAGCTGGACCAAGCTGTGGTGTGTGCTGAAACCAGGCGTCCTGCTCATATACAAGACTCACAAAAATGGCCAGTGGGTGGGAACGGTACTGCTGAACGCCTGCGAACTCATCGAGAGGCCTTCCAAGAAGGATGGCTTCTGCTTCAAGCTATTCCACCCACTGGAGCAGTCCATCTGGGCTGTTAAGGTCAGAATTGACCAACTACAGATCACTAACTGGTTCTAAGCTGCTTCCAAAAAGTAATGAAATAAAAGGGGGATTTGGGGGCTTTTTAAATGTAAACAGTTTTTTGTGGCTCTTATTTTAACCGTTCAGTATTATACATCCTCTGCCATGTCAGTCAATGTCTAACCCACTGTTTGGCTGGATACTGGAAGTAAAATACAACAGCGGCTTTAAAGTTTGCTTTTTTTTAAATCTTGTCCATTGCCCACCTCTGAAGTAAGAGAAAATACAAAAAGGGATCTGTTTTATACCCAGATGTGGACATTAAGTCATAATTAGGAGAACATCCTGCTGTTATTCAGGAGAGACAAAGAGGATTATTCACCCAGGAAGCAGTTTTCATATTTGGCAGCCCACTCGCTCCGTTTGTTCCACTGTTCTCTGCTCTCAGTTGGCCACTTGAGCTGTAATTTGTTATTCATCACTGACCATGAAAGCTCTGTGGCGTTTGTTTTTGTCCTAAAAGGAGTCGTCCTGCTCTGCTGTTCATTAGCTTCACCAAAATTAGCTCCTCACTCATTCTGCATCTGCCCACTTTGTGTATGCTCATATTTATGTATAAGTTCTCTTGCATAATGTTTGATTCGCTGTAGTTTACCGTTATGTAATCTGTATTATTATTAAATAACGTATTAAAAACATAAGAAGCGCAACGAGAATCTGCCAAAGGCTTAACAGCCTGGTCTTCACAATTACTTGACATTTGCTCCCAGACTAAATGATTTCTTTACCATCCGTGTGATGCTGTCATCAGGGACCTAAAGGAGAAGCAGTGGGCTCCATCACGCAACCGTTACCCAGCAGCCACCTCATCTTCCGAGCCGCGTCAGAGTCTGATGGTAAGAGACGGGCTGTTATCTCCAAACGCTTCTAGCTAACACATTCTCTCAGTGCTTTCCTCAGCAAAATTGTTCACATACCTTAAAAATTATCACGTTTTTTCCATCACGTAAAACTTAAATATACTTTTAATCTAACTGAAAAAATACTGCTACTAAAATACCTATAACAAATTAAATAAAAGCTGGTTGCTGAACTGTAAACTTTCATGGTTACCTTAATAGGTATTTAATCAAAATCGTTTTTTATGAACATTTGATGTTGCTTTTAATGCCAGTTTTTGGTGCAAGGAGTGAACAGGAGACGCTGTGTATTGTATATCTCTGTCCATAGTGCTGAAACATGGAGCATGGTTCTGTCCTGCTCTGGGGAGTTTCTATCCATGGTCCTGAAACATTCAATGATGATCCTTCTTGTTCTAAGGAGTTTCTATCCATGGTGCTGAAACACACAGTCATATTCATTCCTGTTCCAATGAGCCTCTATCCATGGTTCTGAAACATACATCATGGGTACCTTTTGCCCTTTGGAGCAGGAAGGAACTATGAAAAATGAACTATGAAATGAATACAGTTTTATTTTTTGTATTTTTCTACGCTTTGGTTAGAAAACATAATCATTCTGAACATAAGATGTTTAAAAGCAAAACAAAACGACTTTTCCACCTTAAAGAGCCAATGTCACTGAACTGCCTGCAGCAGCATTTATTTACATCACTGATGTTTACTGTTATTTATCATTTATAAATAAAATCATTCAAGTGATAAAACGGTTTTTCCTTGTTAGTGTAATTTTGCCTGTTTTTGGCTCTTTTATATGATGGGGAGGGAACCTCAACATGTAAATTGACTGCTTCCACAGTGGATGACAACACAGACACAGTGGAAAGAATCTGATGTTTCCACAGACACATTTCAGTCACTATTGGAGAGAAATGAGACAGTCAGAAGAAAAATGTCAGACCCATCAGATAGCAGAGCAAATTTCAGGCTTTAGCTCTGTTTGTGTTGGAGCTGCTAGCAGAGCTATGGAGTATAAAATAAAGCCTAAGTTTGCTATATTAATTTGATTTGTGTTTTGTTTTTTCATTCAATAAAAATTGCCAAAGACACTTTAAAGTAGAGATTCCCAAACATTTTAATGCTTGACTCCATAGATAATGCAGAAAACTGGCAACCCCCTAAAATGATAAAATATTATATGAGATAGTTCTATTCACTATTTTGAATAAGTTAGTTTTTTAAATGGCATTGAGTGTATTTCCAAGATGCTTTGCACAATCATTGTGATGTGATCCCTGAGGCATACGGAGGGGTAAATATCAAAAGAACTACATAAATATGGATGAAATAAATAAATATACCATGAAATAAATATGGATGTAGCTTTTATTTATATAATGAATGGTTGAAAAATAAAAAATAGATTTAAAATAATAAATTATATGATTCCATTTTGAAAAAAATGTGTTTATTTAATGCATTAAATGTTACATGTTGCAAATAAATAAATGTTACAGCTACTTCTTTTTTGGATCAAGGATCACATCACAGTGATTGTGAACGTTCCACGGCCCCCTTCTTGGTACTTCGTGGCCCACCGAGGGGAACCCCTACATTAGATTTATTATGGTTGACTTAATTCAGTGTTAGCTTGTTTGTTTGTTTTTTTGTTATTATGGATCTCATTAAACATTCATTTGCTGTATGTGTTGCTGTCTCCTTGCCTCATTAGTTTTCTTTCCTAATCAGACATTTTTCCCTTGTTATTCCAGAATAAGGAGTGTAGTTTGGTTTGCTCTGATGGATACTGGTGCTGGTTTGTAATTAGGATTGTTTCCTCAGGCCGATGCTGGATGGACGCGCTGGAGCTGGCCCTGAAGTGTTCCAGTCTGCTAAAGAGGACCATGATCCGGGAGGGGAAGGAGGATGTGAGCACAGTGTCCACGGCTGGAGAACACTCCATTAATTTCTACAGCCTCCTTAGGGCGCACAACATCCACGGTTTCCAGTGAGTAGCATTATATCGAATCCTCTGCGGCCACTGTTAGCCAACATCCACCTAAATATGTTGTTTCTCTGTTTCATCCATTTAATTTGGCTGCATTGACTCCGTTTAGTTTGCTTTTTGTTAAAGAAAGCAGATTGAAGCTCCTTCTCCTCCTCTCTGAATGTTTCTTCTTTTGGCGCTTTGCTAAGGTTCAACGACAGTGATCATCTGAAAGACCCGGACCTGTACTCGGACAAATCGGACAGGGAGGGGGAACAGGACCACGAGGAGTCCGACCCCGAGGGCCTGGAAAAAAGTGAGGAGAGCGACAGCGACACATCAGAACGCCAGGATGACTCCTACATCGACCTGGACCCCAATGAGCACCTGAGGGAAACCCCCTACATGGAGCAGTCGCACGAAGAGCTGGGGGAGGTAGAAAACCTATGCTGCCTTCAAATCTAATGATGAATACTATTTTTATTTTAAACTGCTTTAAGGCGGTTCCTTCCATAATTACAGGAAGTTTGCAAAGTGCAGCGTGATTTTAAAACAGGCTGTCCGCCCTAATCCCTTCATAGGGCACTATGGAGTTATTACACCATTTTAAATGAGTGTCCAAACGTGGATTAAAAAGAAGTGGACTTGAAATTTCCCACAATGCTCCTTGAAAAGTAATGATCATCCATGGTCACTAGATGAGCAGATGTGATGCTTGTTGTGTCAGCGACAATAATCAAAGATGGTGCAGACACCGTGCAGGAAGGCAGAGTGATCACTCGTCCCAGCTGTCAGTCAACAGAGTTCACTGTAAAGTCCTTATATAGTCGCTGCTCTCTATAGTGTTTAAGGGATAGGCCGGAAGTTTTGGACACAGCCAGATGTGCAGTAAAAGCCATGACAAGTGTGAAAACGAATTTCCAAACTGAGTTTTTCTCAGCTCCCAAATGAAACCCCTCAAACACACCCTCCCAGACAGGAGGGGGTCAGCAGCCATAGTGAAGCGTAAAATGTTGACAAATGGAAGGACTGTTGTTGTAGAGCAGCTAACATCTGAGGGTTTCTCTGTTTCAGGCCGGAGAGGCTGCTCAGACGGAGACTGTATCTGAGGAGAACAAATCTCTCATCTGGACTCTGCTGAAACAAGTGCGACCCGGCATGGATCTGTCCAAAGTCGTCCTGCCCACCTTTATTCTGGAGCCCAGGTCCTTCCTGGACAAGCTGTCCGACTACTACTACCACGCAGACTTCCTGTCCGAGTAAGACCTCCCTAGACTTGATGTTAGATGAAGAACTGCTGAGGTTTTATGAACACAAAAATACAATATGCCTCACCTGTTCCTATGAGCACTCCTGGTGCCCCCTGCTGTTTAACATTAGAACTGTAAGCAGACATGAACATGCAACATGTTGTTATTAGAATGAAACTAATCGGTAAATTCAATCCTTCTTTGTTTCAAAATTATATAAAGCATCTTTGTGATGTTTTTTTCTTAGCCATCAGAACCTGATTAGATTGAAGCAGTACTCTGCTAACAGATGTCAGTTTTATTATGTTTGGTGATTCTATTCAAGTTTATTTTAATAGTCTGTTCTGTGCTTGATCCTCATCAAAACAATACGTGTAAATAAAATGCATTAAGTTATAAGTTTGCGATTCTCCTTCCAGAGCTGCAGTTGAAGAGAATGCTTACAACCGGATGAAGAAGGTGGTGAAATGGTACATTTCTGGGTTTTACAAGAAGCCAAAGGTCAGTTTCACCCACTTTATGTTCAGGTGTTTGTGTTTTCATTATTGTCTCTCTAATAAATCATGTTTACGATTTCATTCAGGGCTTGAAGAAACCTTACAACCCTATTATTGGAGAGACGTATCGATGCATGTGGCTGCATCAGAAGACCAACAGCAAAACGTTTTACATTGCAGAACAGGTAACCCTCAGATAAACGTCTTTTAATTCCTGTTTAGAGTGATTCCTTAAAAAAGAAACAACAACCTTTGGATTACGTATCCAGACAGATACCAAAACATTCAGTTAAGGGTTCAATAAAATTAAGATACATTTAACTAAATATTTTGTGAATGAATTATATTATTTTATATATAATTATTATATAACCTGGTGTAACATCAAATATTAAATTAGATGATTGTGCCATTAAATACTTCAATATAGGTTTTAAATGATCGTTTAAATGTTTTTTAATCATTTGATTTACATTTCACGTTTTAAAAACAGGAAGAAGCTGCTTCACATACTATGGAATAAAACAGTGAAATTTAAATAACTTTATTTAAAAATACAAAGCCTATCATTTAGTGTCCTTAATTAATTTATTAATTTATTAAGCTATTTATTAATTTATTATTTAATGGTATGTTTATTCAATTTATTATTCGTTAACACCTATTTATTTCATGCTATAGTTTTTTATATCATTATTTTCTTCTTAATTCTTTATAGAACTACAACTAAAAGAGATTTTCTTTTTCAGAAAGTTACTCCATAGTTACTCTTTATTTTTTGCTTTCTTTGAAACTCCCTTCAGGTTTCTCACCACCCCCCCGTGTCGGCCTTCTACGTCAGCAACAGGAAAGACGGCTTCTGCCTCAGCGGGAGCATCCTCGCCAAATCCAAGTTCTACGGTAGGACCTCAGCGTTCTCAGTTCAGGTTGATCCTCCCCCATCACAGACTGCTAACGAGTTATTTCGACATGTTTGTTCATCTTTAAGGCAACTCGCTGTCAGCCATCTTAGACGGAGAGGCTCGGCTTACCTTCCTCAACCGAGGGGAGGACTACGTCATGAACATGCCGTACGCTCACTGCAAAGGTTAGAACCCGAAGCCTGAAGCTTTGTTTCGCTTTCTGAGGGATCTGAAACGGGTCTGTTTGGTCTTTTTTTAATATGAAAGGCATTCTTTATGGAACCATGACCCTGGAGCTGGGTGGTCAGATTACCATAGCGTGTGAGAAAACAGGCTACAGCTCTCAGCTGGAGTTCAAACTGAAGGTACGTCTACATTTTTCTAGCTTAGATTTACGGTGATCATCAAATAGAAGGTGATCTAAATAGAAAGACCCTGTGTGTTAAACTAGGGAGCAGAAATGTTTCTTATGTGATGTTTCTGATTCTTGCTCCTCCATCCTTCCTCTTTACCCTCCCCAACACAACAACCCTTCAACCAAATGCTGCTCCCATTATTACCTATTGCTTTATCTCAAACTAGCGGCAGGTATGTGAACTGCAGGTCATATAGTAAGAAAAAAAAACGCTGTTTGTTGCTGTTATTGAAGGTGTAGCTCAAATTATTCTGGGCTTTGTTCTTATTACACATTTATAAACACTGAGGTTAACCTAAAAAGTTCTTAAGGTAGTTAAAGACAACAGTATTAATAATTTCAGTAAAAGAAAAACATAATGTTCTGGCTTCAATATCACAAACCGAAGGATTTTAGGAGTTTAAAGTGTGTTTGATGTCAGATTAGGAGTGTTAAGTGTCCCTCCATGTGTTGAATGCAGTAGTTTAAACGGATTCAAACTAAAAAAAAAAAAGATGTTTTGTGTTTTGTTTTTAACTAAAATAAGTCCGTTTATTATTTTTCTCAAACTATTACTCTCTTTGGTTTTACTGTCTCGTGGTTGTCCTCCATTCTGCTTCTCGTTTCGTACGCTCCGCCCCCCTCGTTTCCTCCTCTACCTCTCCTTCCTCCTCTCACTCCTCCGTATCCCTCAGCCGTTCCTGGGCAGCAGCGACTGCGTCAATCAGATCTCTGGGAAGATCAAGCTGGGAAAGGAGGTGCTGGCTACTCTAGAGGGACACTGGGTACGATAACGCCACGTTTAGCAGACTGCGTTCTCCAACCAATCACTGAGAACAGAAAATAGCTGCGTTTGGTTTTCCTCCAACAGGACAGCGAGATCTTCATCAACGACAAGAAGACGGGGATCATGGATACTTTCTGGGACCCCACACCAGAGCTGAGACAGAACAGGTTGATCCGCTGCACCGTCCCACCAGAAGAGCAGGGGGAGTTTGAGTCAGAGAGGTGCACTTTAATTTAAACGTTAGCTTTGAAGCACGTCCTGCAGCTTCGATGATCGTTAAAGCAGCTTTTGGTGTTCGGTCGTCATCCAGGCTGTGGCAGCATGTGACTCGAGCCATCAACAACAAGGACCAGACCGAGGCCACCAACGAGAAGTTCATCCTGGAGGAAGCTCAGAGGAAGGCAGCCCGCGAACGCAAAGTCAAATGCGAGGAGTGGGTCCCCGCGTTATTCGAGCAGGACCCCATCACCGGAGAATGGCATTACAAATATGCCGAGTGAGTGGCTCCTCTTTAAACCGGCCAGTTTACTACAGATTTGAGGCATTTTGAATGCAGCAAAAAACAGGTGATTTAGGCAAGAAATGTTTATTTATAAAACACAGTTCAGTAGAAAGACGAGTCAAAGTGGTTTACATGAATTAAACAATAAAATAGAAGATGAATAAAAAGAAGCTAAAATAAATAAATATTAAAGAAAGATCTCATTCTTCAATGGGCTAACCTTTATACCCTATCTGCATCTTTGTTCCTTATTCAGACAGTGAGGCTGCCATCTCCTGGTTGCTGCTGTAACTGCACTGTTTAAATCTGCTGCTTGCTTCTTGTATTTAAGATCAATGTTTGAGATTCACATTGAAAAACATCAAGAAAATCCAATGAAGGATTAAAGAAGAGCTTTGAACCTTTAGATAGGATTAGGATTTAACATCTTACAGAGAATATTACAAGACAAACCTGTAAATTAATAGAAAACTATCCTGTTTAAAGCCAAGTCAACCAGAGGAACAAAGTGCTGCATCTTTATGCTTAACAGGACCATTCAATTTATGGTAAACAGTGAATTTGTCCTGAAATGTTAGTCTAAACAGAGGAGCTGGGAGAAAGCAGCAGCATTTATATAATAAAAAGTAAATTTAAACAATTTTCAATGATAAAAAGATTTCTCCGAATAGATTATGATTGAATAAGATAAACGTAATTAAGGGGGCTTAATTTGTGCTCTTAATTTTCTTTTATAATTTATATTTTATATTAACTGGATGATGTTCAGCCACTAAAAACATCAGAAGAGGAGGAACGTTTGGCTTCATCTGCATAAAAGAGCATCTGCACACCAGAAATATTAAACATTTTTAAGTCTTTGGAAACCCTGAAGAGCTTCTATTAAACAGTTATTATAGACAAGCCTGAAGCCTGAATCTAATGAGTAAAAGAAGTTTCTAGTTCTTTCTAGTGACCTGACGCTGTCCTGCTCGCTCCCCTCCTCAGCACCAGGCCATGGGATCCGCTCAACGACCTGATTCAGTTCGAGAAAGACGGCTGCATCCAGACCAAGGTCCGACACCGCACCCCTATGGTACGTTCTGGCAGTCTTATTAGTCTGAGTAACCAGGGGCCGCGGAGGGACAATTGCAAGTGTCAGGTAGGTGGTCCCGCAGAGAGAGCATGCCACCGCCTCATCCATCCTTGCCGGCGCACCGCCTCCATTGCCGCTTCATCTCTTTGTGCTGCCGCCATCATTGCCTGGACTCTTTGTTTCTTTGTTTTTAAACCTCTTTTTCTGACCCCGGCTGCTCTGTCATCATCGTCTTATGTCTGCATGACTCATCAAACACTAATCATTGTGTAAATAAACCATTAACCATTTCTCATTTACCCCATGCGTTCATTTCTGAATTGTTAGCTCTTTAAAACTGGTGCTTTTTTTGTTCTTTAATAGAAAAGTTGTATGTTTTTTTTTTGTTTTATTTTTTTAGCTAAATTAGCATTAAAGCACTTCATTGTTTTCTTTTGATATTAAATTGCTGCAGTTTTTTAACCCCCACTTGCAGAATAAGCTGCATTTTATTAGGATCTGTTTTCCATCTTTGACTGTTATTTATTTCTTTTTATCTACTTTTTGCTAACCCATGTCTCACCTCTACGCCATGTCTGCTCGTGTGTGGCCATGTGTGAACGGTAAATCAGGTGACGGTGCCAAAGAGGAAGCACAAGAGTGACAAACCCAAGAGCCCAGAAAGTGGCTGCTCCTCTCCAGAACCCGATCGCCACGACTCATCTGGCAGCGAGCGTGAGTCACCCTCCGTCATCTTCTGCTAGAGTAAGGCGGGATCCTCATAACTATCGATTCGTTTTATCGCAGGTCACAAAAGCAAGCATAACAGTCGAATGAGGAAGAAGGGTGCAGACCTGAGTGAGCTGCAAAGCGCCATCGAATCGATAAAGCAAACGCAGGAGGACATTAACAGGTGAGGAGGACGTCGACCGCTCGGCGTGTTGCGACGCCACGCGTGTTAAAAACTTGTGTGTTTGCAGGAGCGTCACTCTGCTGCGGAGCCGCACGGCAGGCCAGGCGGAGAACAGCTCCTTCCTCCAGCAGCGGGATTACGTCATCATCGCTTTCCTCATCGTCCTTCAGGTTCTAATCAATTACATTTTCAAGTAGCAGCCATGAGGCCCACTCCCACTCACTCAGACATGTAGGCATGAAGACTGAGGTTCTTCGACAAGCGGACCTGCAGCTCCCTCCTCCTCTCTGTTTGATAAACCCATATAACCGAGTCATGCAGAGCAGAAGGCTCCACTCACACAGAGACGGTATTTTAATGCGTATTTATTCATAAACGTCTCCACAGCAAACCTCTGAGGAGATGAGAAATTTGAACAAGGAGAGGAGCAGTGCTGAGAGCCTCTCTGGACTTTTTTTTTTTTTTTGCCTTGATATTAAAGGCGAGAATGGCAGCCATCGTTTTAGCTGTTGAATTCGGGGGTCTTTATTTTCTACTGTTACACATTTCACCTCAGGAGACAGGAAACGTTTGAACACAGAAAACAAGGACCACCGCTCAGATTGTAACAAATCCCTTTAATTTGGATGCATTTTTCATCATCCCCCTCTTTTTTTTTTTTCTTTCTTATCACCCGTTTACCTGAAATCTGCCTGGAAACATGAAACAACAAACAGGATAAACAAAAAGGGAAGGATCCGATCTGTGCGACTTTTATTTTTCTAACGTCGGCTCCTCTTATATTAACTCTGGATTCCACGACTGACAGAAGGAATAGTAGCTATAGAACTCCTCTTTTTGTTAAAAGAGAAAAAACCAGTTGTTTGATCCTCTGTGTATATTGTAAGTAACGTGTACAAACTGGAGTGAGCTGGAACCGTTTTTGTCCCAGGGCACAAACGCACTGGAAATGTGAGATTTGAATTTTTCCATCCATCATATATGCCTTCAACACGAGGTCGAACTGATGCTCTCAGTAAGAAAACAGGAATATACACATTGAAGGTCTTCTTAAAACATCTCGATGATCACTGCCCTTTTATTTGGCTTATTTTCTATCTGTTTTTAACATAATCGATCAGTAGAATAAATCGCGACTGCAGCTATAGTACGACTGCCTCACATCTCAGATTTAAAAGCTGTATTTTCCACAGTGGGCTTCAGTTTTTCCACCGATGCGGTTCTGGTGTCAAACTCGATCTGGTGCTTTTGCTGAATCTTTTGCTCTTTTACCCCATGAGTCCAAATGTTGGATCCTATTAATACCAGATCCAGTACTTATATTGGATCTATTAAAAATAAAGCTATGTATATATTTAGAAAGCTCCCTGTTAGCAGCACTAAGTCGCCTACCAATGAGGTTCAAGGTGCTGCAGATACAAAGACGGATATTTTTCAGATTCACTTCATAAACGCTGCTATATCTTAGCGATACGTTGCACAAACCTCCATCACTCGGCTAATTCGGTCGATGCTGCTCACATGATCACTCAACAGAGCAATCACCTGGGTTTGGATCAGAACCTGTTTGTTTTTTAGGTGACGGCTGGTTGTACAATTAAGTCCCAAAGTTTTTCCAGATCCCTGTTAGTTTTAGATTTAATATATATTTTTTATTTCATCATTTTTTTTTTCAGATTTGACGTTTGGTTAATGTGTTGGAGACTTTAATTAGCGTCTGTACCCAATGGAAGGAGGTCAGGGGTCACAGCAGGGCGTTCACTTCTTTAACTCAAACAAAGGTTTTTACATTCAAGAAAAATTAAGTTAAAATGATCTAAATTTTATTAGACAAACATATTATTTTAATAAAATGGAAATAATAGTTATTTTGTCTGTTTACAAAACATGTGACCCTTTTAAAGTGTTTTAAATATTTTTTAAAAGATCCCTCTTATTTTTAATCATGATTTTTTTTTTTTTTTAATAAAAATACATTTTGATCGACAAAACTGTCAAAACCTCTGAGCTCTGAAAGGACCAACTAGGGTTTCTCATGTCTGTCTGACGTTATACGTGTTGAGGGGTTTATAAACGCCAAATAAATGAGGATTTTCTTTAGTGAAGATCCATTTTAGATCCAACAGGCAGATATCAATGCAAATATAACAATCAATGACTTGGTGTTTCTGTCAGTTTTGTTATAAATTAAGCTATTAAGCTAAAAATGAAGCTTTTAATTGGTTTAGATCTTCAGCTTCTGATCAAACGGCTTCTTTAACACAACGAAACAATTGATTTGGTGCTTCAGTTAAAGGTAACAACCGGGAGTCTAACGTGAACTGGATTGGTGGAAAACTAACGTTAAAGCAAGTAACTACTTGGTGTGCAGAAATAAAACAAACGTATTGCAGAAGAAAAGAAACAAATTTTCACTGCCTGACTGCAGCGGCTTCACTGCACGACCAACAGAGAGCATCAATCACTTCCTCCAGTGCATTTGAGCCTCACAGTTCAACTATTTAACCCAGAATAAACGCATTAATGGAGCTCCTCGTCGGAGCGCGTAGACCTTCTCATCTAAATGCATTCCAAATGTACCAAAACTTCCAGCCAAACTCTGTATGTAGAGTAGAAGTTTGTTGGATTCACTGTGTAAATATCCAGGTAGCTCTAGAGCAGCACACAGACACTCTCACTGTGTGCGCAAATTTTTCTCCTCCGACTTGTTTGAGTTAGAAATGTAATCGACCAGCTCGATAAGTTTAGGGGAACAGTTTGCATGTGTTTTGTTTTCCGTCTTCGCCTGTTATCATGTCAGCCTTGTCGACGTTTACATATCCGATTGCCTCCTCCGTCTGCAGACTGTTAAGCGATGGAAGCTTTGGGACACTGAGACTGGTAGGATTTGGTAGGAGCCAGCTGTACCCCTGGAAGTAACCCGGCTGGCCCGAGTGTATCCGTACGCGTGTTCCTGTGCGTCCTCATTGCCTCGGATGGTAGAATGTGGAGAAATAAGTATATACCAGTGCCTTCTAGAGTCAGACGTGGGGAAATGTGGAGGTGGAGGGAGGGGAGGAGGGGTGCGGGGGAAGAGGAGAAGAAGAAGAGTCCAGGTATGAAAGAGGAGCGGTAAGTTGGACTAGCATGCTGTGGACGTGCCATATGAAGTCTGACTCCACAGGAAGAAGCCCCGCCCACCTCCTAAAACGCCACCTCAGTAGTTGAGATGCATCATTAGGTTCCTGAACGCTGATCCCTGCCACAGGAGGACAGTTTCCCTCCGTTCTCTCTCACTCCCTTGTCTCCGACACACCAAACGTGGAGGAAAACGACCTTCTTTACTGTACGTTGTTGTTACCGTGTCTGTGAAATGCTGTTATATTTATTCCTCTTTTTTTTTTGTACAAGGTTTATGTTTTTTTCAGGTCATAGTTTTAGGTCACGTTTCTTATTTAATGTTTTTTTTTCAACAATGTTTTAAAACAAAAAACACCACACGCTCGTTTTTACTTCACGTTAACACAGAACACAAGGGACTGGTTTCGACCCTAATCACCCCTCACATACATGCATAACACAACATATTTTTCTTATTCAAGTAATTGAGTATATTTACTGTATCTCCATGGAAACTGTAACTTCTTGAAAGTTTATGGTCACATGTATCACAATAAAAACAAATGTCATACTTCATTCTGTCGTTTCAATTTGGTCAGTAAGTTTTAAAAAAAATGTTAAATTGATGAAATTTTAAAGAATGTGCTGTGATTTATTTATTTTTTTTTTCATACGGGAAAGGCAAAATATAATAAAGTCCAAATTATAGACCTAGAGTGATTTAATTTGCTTTCTGTGTAACAACCGAGGGTTCTCATGGCTGCCATAATTATAAAGCACAGTTATAGCAGCAATAATGAAACTTTTCATTCGTTTTAATGAAATGTCACCAAATACTGATCCTGCATAGAGTTTGCATATGTAGAATGCATAAAAATATGGCTTTATATCGCCTACTTCATCTGGTAGATTAGTTGGTCACTAAGCACAGTGAGTAATTAAACCGATTTAATGTTGAGTTTCAATTACCTGAAAACCCAACATTAACTAATACGTCGCCTCATCTGTAAAATATGATCTTGAATAAATCTTTTGGTTTAAAGTTTTTTTAAAGGTGACGTCAGCCGCCTCCTCTTATTGCTTCACACTGATAAGCAACTGGCTAAAAGGAGGTTTCTACACTTTACCACACAAATTTACTTAGAATACTATTTGGTGCAACTAAACAAGCTCCAACCAACACATTTGATCTTTGCTTTACAATTAACATTAGTACCCATGATTACCAATGTTGTGATTTTAGGAGCAGCATTGTTGTATTTTATTTTAAATAAGCAATATTTAATAGATTTCTACACAGAAAACATTAAACCTTGATGTTTCCTAGTTTATCATAGTCTCATATCAAATCCAACTGGGACGGACTGATTTTGGTGTTATTATCCACATTTCCAACTTCTGAGTTAGAAAGCTGCATGCTTGTGGGTAAATTTCAAGACGTTACTTTACCATGAAGGGCTGCAAAGTTTGTTTATAGTTCCTAGTTAGATATGACTGAAGTTAAGATCATAAAGAAATAAAATTTAAAAAAAAGGTGGAAAAGAAAAAGTATGGATTGTGGTAATTGGGAAAGAAATCTTTAACCCCCAACAGTAAAGACAAATGAACTTTATCAGTAATGGTTGTGAGCAACTTAAAGAATTTGAGATTATTTCAGTAACCCCGATATATCATTGTATGGTCTTGCAAGTCATATTGAGCATTGGCAGGTCTTAGAGAAAAACCTAGAAAAATTCTCCCACATTTTAGGTTTTCAGAGCCCGAGAACCTCTTCAATAAAATCATGCAGTCCAGGTGTTTTAGTAGTCCTTTAATCTTTGGGGTTATGCTGCTTAGGGTTTCATGTCCTGTATGACATAAATTGCCTTAAAACCAGTTTATAAAACATGTTTGTTCTTAGTAGAGGTTAAGCCACCATACACACAGAGTAGCACATGGTTACTGAACCAAGAATCATAACTGAGAGATGCATTCACTTACCCATCCAAATGCTGAGAAATTAGATGTTTAATACACTATCATAGACACTGGGTGCGTAAAATGTTTGATTGTCCAAACACTTGTGAAAAAGAGTCACTCTCAATAGCTCACTGCATTACAATGTGGCACTGTGATAGGAGGCCACCAGTGCAGAAAGTCCAGTCATGAAATTTCAACTATCAGTGGTATATTATAACCGATTAATTAGCTCAAGAACAGTGAACATGGAATGTGCTGCATCCAAGCCATAAAGTACATCACCCAATGCAATGCATGGTTCTAGAGTCAAAGGCCCAACAAATGTGCCTCTGGTCTGTAGAGCAATGGAGCGATGAATCAAGATTCTCCATCTGGCAATCAGTAGGATGCCTCGGGTTGGTTGTTGCCAAGAGAACTGCACATCCGTGACTTTAATGGGACAGGCGTTGTGGGATTGTTCTTCAGGAGGTTGGGTTCGCCTCTTAGTTCCAGTGAAAAGAACTGGGTGCTTCAGCAAACCCAGTTATGTTTCCAACCCCTTTGGAACAATTTGGAGATGACGCCTTGCTCTTTGAACATGAGGTCCATAAAGACACAAATGGGTGAGTTTGGACGAGATTAACTCTTCCGACCTGCAGAGTCCTGTCCTGTAGATATATAGATGGATCATCATTGAACCACGTGGGGGAAGAATTGAACATCACTTGCGTTTATATGCAGGTAAAGGCAGGTGAGCAAATACTTTGGCAATAAAACATGCCATACAAGTTCCACTGTATTCCAAAGAAATCTGAGCAAAGTTGTTGAATTTGTTTTAAGAAATCCAAAGGCCACCAGAGGGCATTGGAGAGCCTTCCTCCAAAGATTGGTTTGAGCTTTTCAACCAAGTTGTAGATTGTTTTTGAGCTACAAACATTCACACACCCCTTATCTCAAACTTCAAACATCAGAAACTAAAGAAAGGATTGTTTTGACATTTTCTATTCCCTCAATATTTTATTTAGAATTAGAAATATTCAGAAACACCTTTGAAATAATGAAATCAAATCTCCAGCAAAAGATAACAGTAACTAGAACTGAACTAGATAGATGTGAACAGCTGGTAATTGGGTCAAACATCCCTGGTTCATCTTCATTGTTCGTTTCCTTCGGCCAACCATCCCAGCTGTTTTTCAGCCAAGGACATTGACAAAGCAGAGCTGTCCTCTCTGTACTTCTCATGTAACAGGGAAACATTTGATATCAGTCTCTACTCTGTCAAATCATTCCCTATCTTCCTTTAAAGGCCTTTATATCATATGTAGAGGGGAAGAAGTTATACAACCAGAAATGGCAAAAATAGATGTAGAAAATGACAGGAAATGAAGTTGAAGATCGCTCCCGTACGAAAAGCTGTAAAAAGTTGTCTTGCTTTAAAGAGATGACATATGATGGCTTTTGACTGATCAGTCCATCGTTTGGCTAATGGTTGAGACGATCAGAGGGGCTGAGTTTTTGCCACCATCACTTGAACAGGGACTGAAGTAAGGATAGAGTTTCTTGCTAAAGTTGCAGCTAGTAAAACAGAAGATGAGGTGTGCTGCCTCAGCATCAAAAAAGGAAACCAGACCCTCTTCGTAATCCACAAATACCCCCACCTTTTGGGGCGTTGAGATCAGAGACAGAGGAACAGAGGGTCCAGTAAGAGCTCTGTAATGGCCGTTTCTTAACCATATGGCCCAGTAGCCATTTTCAGGGCAAATTGTGTTCTCGCACTTCCTCTTGATGGACTCTCGGACAACTCCTAGTTCCCATTTAGTTTTCCCTTTAACACAAACTTCGTAGTAAAACTTTCCTGAGGAGAAACCCTGTCCCCCCAAAACACCAAAGGATGAAAGCCTCTCTGGCTTGTCTGGGAGAGCCTGCTCGAAGTCACCGCAGCTCACTCTTTTACCGTCATCAGAAAGGACCAGGTAGGGATTTGCAGTATTTGGATCCAGAGTCACGTCCACTCCATACAACCGGGCTCTCTCGAGTTGAAAACAGGCGCACAGCTTATCCATCTCTTTGCTGATTGTTTTCAGCTGCTCTGCAGCTGTCCTCACTGTCGCATCACAGGCAGACTGGACTCTGACCTTGGTCCAGTCTTTGGTGGTTAACTTCATGTGTTGGGTGTTTCGGAGCAGATGGAAATGGTCTTCTATTTCTGTCAGCTCCTTCAGTTCGGACCTTTTCCTCATCAGCTTGGAGATTTCGTCCTCCAGCTCTTTTATGAAACCTTCTGCCCTTTTTTCTGTCGCTTCCTTCTTCTCTTCAATCACTTCGATGAAATGATCTAGAATTTTTCTGGCAGACTTGATCAAACTGGAGCAATCCTCAACAATGGTAGCAGTCACTTCCTCCCCATCCTGCTTGCTGAGCTTCACTGACTGTTTGAGCTGCTCAATCTTTTGGAATCTCTCCTGGATCATCTGCTCAACATCTGCTCTGTTCTTCTCCAACTCTCTCTTCATCTCTTTACACTCATCTATCACAGCGACCACCTGGTGCTTCTTATGGTCGGACGCTGCACATCCCTGACACAAACGCATCCGATCAGTCTTGCAGAACAGCTCCAGAGGCTTCTTGTGCTTCCCACACATCATGGTCTCCCGGTTCACGACTGGATGGATCAGTTTATGTTTCTGCAGAACCGTGATTCTAAAATGAGGCTCCAGATGAGTCTGGCAGTAGCTTGTGGAACACACCAGGCAGGTCTTCAGAGCTTTCTCTCTGGGTTTGGTGCACACGTCACACAGAACCCCTCCTGAGCTGGGATTTACTTGTCCCGACAAGCTCCTGACATTCCTGAAGTGAGCAGCCATCTGAGATATGAAGGTGTTGATCCGAAGTGCTGGCCTGGGGTCAAACCTCTCTTTACACAGGGGACACTGCTGGTGGCGGCTGACACTCCAATGCTTTGAAATGCAGGACTTACAGAAGTTGTGTCCACACGGTATGGTGACCGGATCCATGAACACATCAAGACAAACGGAGCACAGGAATTCGTCTTCAGACAGAAAACTGGAAGCAGTTGCCATGGTTACGAACTGGAATAAACAGGGAAGCCTGTAAAGACCAACAATACATTGTTATATTCCTTTAAAATGCAAAACTTATTAGTAAAACTATTTTTATTTAGGTTGTTAAGACTAATCCTCCAGAAAATCTTCTAGACAAAGAACTTGTGTAACTGTTGAGTTTCCTGAGTCGCTCTACTCACCTGCGTTGTATTTATCAAAGAATATAGAAGGAATATCACCCGAAGCAAGCAAGTTGCTTCAGTTTTTCCTCAAGGAATGTGATTTGTGAACAGCCTCCTTGCTCCCTTCAAACCCCACCTCTTGTTTACGTTCCTCCCCCATGCAGGTGTTGGGTGTCATATTGCAGAGTTTATATGAAACCGAACAAGGAATTCTCTGAACCTTTTCTTTTCTTCTTCTTCTTCGTGACCTCCAGTAGATGATGCAGGATGTTCAGTTCAGGACCGAACCCTGGATAATGTTGACCCAATTTTGTTTTATTAGCACTTGCATAAGATCACAGATTGTTGGTTTGTGTTTATCCACCTGCTTCATAAGAAGGGACCCTTACCATTTCCTCTCTGGACAAACAGTCAGTCTGGTCTGTTTTTCTTAGTCAGAAGTGGTTCCTTTGCAGCCCTTCTTGTTCCATAAAAGCAGGCTAAGTGTTAGCATAACTCTGCTGTGTCCTTCTAAGGAGTAGATAGACCTGGGGGTGACTGGACACTTTGGGTCCTTCTTAAACCTTCTTTCCTCCAAATTGTTGGATTCTCATCAGCAGTCCCCTTTCATACAAGGTCATTTTCAATCAAAGCTGTTTCTTTTGGAGATGTGTAGTTAGTTACTCTAGACTGACTCTGTTGGCTAAGATTAGTCGTTGCTTTTGCTCCATTCTACATTCTGACCTAAAGTGACAATACTGTTGGCTAACGTGTAAAAATCTTTTACTTTACTTAGCCTTACTTTTCTTTTCATTTTGTTCAGAGAAGCTTCTGCTAGGGTTTCCGTCGTGACATCCCAGAGCACTGTTCTCAGTTATCTTCATGATAAAGTACAATCTCTCTGACACTGGATGATTGTCGTTCCAGTATTTTTTGACAGTTCCAGTTTATGGGGTCCGATATCCAGCAACTTTTAGAGGTGTCTTTGATCCAACACACCTGAATCAAATAATTAGATGATTAAGTAGACTGTGGAGCATTTAACTACATACTGAGAAGCTAATTCAGCCATTTGATTCAGGTGTGCTGGACCAAGGACAGATTTAAAAGTTGCAGAATACTTGCCCTTAAGAACTAGAATAGCCCACCCCTTTTTATAGCGTATAGCTACAGGATTGTTAACGTATTTTTGATTTGATTATTTGTGTTGGTAAATACATGCTAAGGGTGAGCTAGCTCGGCCTGACAGTTCTATTTAGTAGCTGAGATGTTTCGTCGTCTTCTGGGTCATGGGGGCAGCAGTCTCAGCAGAGACTCCAAACTTCCCTCTCTGCAGACTCCTCCTCCAGCTCTGCTGGTGGAAGCCCAATGCGTTCCCAGGCCACCCGAGAGACATAGTCCTCCATCATGTCCTCCCAAGGGAGGCGTCCAGGGAACATCCGAAAAAGATGTCCGCGCCACCTCAGCTGACTTATCTCAATGTGAAGGAGTAGTGGCTCTACTCCGAGGCTCTGACGAATGACCAAGGTCCTCACCCTATCTCTTAGGGAGAGCCCAGCCACTCTGAAAGAGAAAGCTCATTTCTGCCGCTTGTATCTGGGATCTTGTGCTTTCCAGATTTAATGACCATAGGTGAGGATAGGACTTTGGACTAACCGGTAAATCGAGGTCTTTGCCTTTCTGCTCAGCTCTCTCTTTACCGTTACAGCGTCTGCATTATAGCAGCAGCTGCACCGATCCATCCATCGATCTCCCGCTCTATTCTCCCCTCACTCATGAATAGGACCCCAAGATACTTGATCTCCTCCACTTGAGGCAGGAACTTTCCTCGAACCTGAAGGGGAGAAGCCACCTTTTTCCACCTTATCTGAGTGATCAGATACAAAATGACTAAGAGAGGAAAATGAGAGCACCTATGTAGGCATTCAGTACCAATAAATGCCCATAAAGTCTATATCTACAACATCTTTTTAACAGTGTCAATGGAAAATGTACTGATATTGATACAAAAAAAAAAAACTATCAAGTGTAGATGATCACACATTGCTTTCTATCTGAGCGTTTACTGGAAATGAAAGTCAAACAATCATACATTTGAAATTTAAAGCTGCAGCTTTTCTACCTTCCTGTAGCAGATAGCTGTGCAGCAGGGCTAATGTTACCTGTACATTAAAATAACATCCTTAAAAAGAGGGTTGATATTGAGCGGCTGAGGATCACCTACATTACTTACTAATATGTCGACACCTGTCATCTTGTATTTAGGGATCTTTACTATATCCTTAAGGGGTTTTATTTTTATCATCTTCCTCCTAAACCGATTATGAACAATCCCATTTCTTCCTAAATATTGCCTTTGGTGTATCCTTGTGCTGAACAACTTGGATGCTGCTGTTGCTAGGATACCTCACCCTTAGGATTTCTCAGCTACAGGGCTAGGGAGGAATAAGGAAGAGCATAGGAGCTGACTAAAAGCAGCATGCTGGAATAGAGCTGGAAAAATTGAAAGATGGGTCAGTCTTTGAAGAAGAATGACTGGGAGGTAAAAATAAACATAACAGAAAGTACAAGCCAGTATAAGTATTGGATTTAAAGTGACAGGGAAGGTAAGAGCAGCTATAAGTACAGTTAATGGTGGGGAACTAGAAAGCAGTGGCTATATAGAATATAAAAAGAAACATCCTGGTTTATAAGCAAGTGCTTTTCATTTCATCAGTACAAAATGCATGCACTCAAAGGTCACATTTTAGGTCGTCCATTTTTTTTTTTAAAGAAATGTTTATTTGGTTATTTGATAGTGTGATGAAAGAACCCTATGATGATGTGAAGTAAAACAGGTGAAGCATGTTTACCTCAACACCAAACAGATAAATGCAAAGTTAAATTATTTGATATCTATTTATAACAGAGAGAATTTTGATATAAACCTAAACACGGCATTACAGAAGCAGTACCTCCTACCGGTACTACCCTTGAAGCATGGAATTGGAGATACCATAATTTGGAGTTGTTTCCTCAGCGTAAAAACCTTTATCTTAACAAATCAAGGAGCAAATCAGACTATATTGCAGGTAAATGTGTTTAGATCAATTAACTTTTAAAAAAATGAATAAAACTTCAAATCAGTAACAAATTGAACACTAAATAATCAATTGAACGCAACAAATACAAGTAAATACTTCTGTGTGTGTGTCAAATTACAGATGTAGGAGAGAAACAGACCAACTATGGTGTTATAAATTAAGATGTATTCATGTTCCTGCCTCCTGGTGGACAAAGAAGGCCATCCCACACGAGAATACAGCTAACAGTGTGTCAAGGCTCTGCAGTCGGTTATAAACGTCAAAGAAACTTGATATAGTCAACGATCTTAAGATCCTAAGGCAGTCATATATAGCAGGTCTCCATAATCCAAAATTGATTAAAAGAAATTTTACAGTGACCAGCAGCTTTTTCAATTTAATAGAAAAGCAAAATTTGATGGGGTCATCAAGCAAAGTGCCAGGGTATGTATACAAATGAACCACCCCTGATGTTTCTCTCTAGAGTCTACACAGCAGGGAAAGATTGCTTCTTGTAAATAACATGAGCTTAGTTTTATTAGCATTAAGATCCAGGTTTCGCTTCATACGTGTGAGGTGAACTGCATTAAAAGCTGTTTTGTAAAGACTGAAAATCTTTGGCATGGGCTGATCCAGAACTATAAAAAATTGTGTCATCTGCGTAAAAATGCATATTAGCATCTGACACGTTTGTTTCTATTTAATTTATGTACATTATTACCAATAAGGATCCTAATACTGAACTCATTTTTGGACACCGACCATGTTACAACTAGCTATACATTTTCTAGCTCACTAACTAGCCTTCATGTCCTGAGAAATTAAGAGAACAAAGCTGTTTTGTTTTTCCTGTGGGAAGACAGCATTTCCCATGAAGAACAGTGCACTGTGTGGTAAAATCCTCACATCCTGGTCGCCTGTAGTTGGATTGAAGTATGTTTCTTTTTTCATTGGCTGTGGGAAAGATCAATAGTGATGAGGTAATGAATCTAATTGTTGTGAAACAATGTCATATGACATTTAACTTTGTTTTTTTTTGCCATACGCCTGCACTGTTGAAGAGTTCAGAGGCTTTAAAACAGATAATATAATGTTATAATTGAAAATTTCACAGTAAACACATGTATAGATCCCAGCAGGTGGTGCTGCACAATTTGCAGAAGTATAGTACCTCAGAGAAATTGTGTCGGGTCAACTTCTGTCTCTATAACAAAAGGGGAAATTGACGTTTGCCGTAAAGCAGTCTATATTTGTAGTGTTTTTGTGTGGCAGTTACTGCCACCCTCCTGAAAGTTGCTTAGTCCCGATGAAAGTGATACAGACACCCTCAGACCATGATAGATGTCAATCAACTAGTTGTAAACCGACATATAATCATAAAGTTATGAAAATATATTATAAAGGTTAAAAAGTTTAAGGCTGTAACTGCTTGGTTAGCAAAGTGTAACTAGCACAGTTCATTAGAAACCTTTCTAGGCCAGAGGGGTCAGGATATTATAACTCCAGCCGTTCTGTTGGACAGCAGGACATGTCATCACGAATCCCTCGTGCCGCTTTTGCAGCTGTATATTTGGTTAGGCTTAAATGGGTTAACACAGATATAATGAGGTAATCCGCAGTGTTTGCAGTGTTGCTGAGGTTGTGCTGGATGCTGGCTCAGCATTTATCCCCCTGTGGTATCCACAGAACATAAAGGAACTGCTGCAGCAAGCCGCTCTCATTCAGAGCCGGATTAGTGCAGCGCACGGCATCGTTCTATTCTGATGTTCCTCTTCTTAAAAAAAAAAAAAAACAACTGACCGATCCAAGCACTAGATTCAAACACTAGACAAAGCTGGTGTTCAGGGCAGTGCTGCCCATCTAACCACGTCTTAATAATTTATTTATTTCAATTCCATGACTGCGACAAAACCCAACAATGCATTGATATCAAAAATCCTAACTCAGTCTGATAGCCCTTATTTAAATGCATGTCTACATCCCCCTCCCCAGTCTGGGCTTTAACAGCTGCTGCTATTTTTAGAACTAGGGATTGATGTGGGGAACCCCTTTTGGTACAGCTGCTTTCTCATCTCTCCCCGAATGCAAACTTTAGCCGCAGTCCAGCTTCTTCATTATTGATAAGCTCTCTGGTCCATTCTCAGGTTTCCCTAAATGAGCTGCGCGTTGCCATAAAAATCAGAAGCTGATCTAATGCTGACGTAACAGACAGAATCATCAACAAAGCCCAGGTCTGCTCAGATTTCACCACCAAAGCTCTTTACCAAAGCTAGATATGCACAAGTGCGTCAAAGGATCACCTTAGAAGGACATTGTGCTGTTATTGATCATCCAAAAGATCAAACCAGTTTTCACTTTGTGCTTCTCTGCCTTTCTCAGCTCTACACTCCTCTAACCATTACCCTATTCCATGTGCGCAGTGGTGGGCCCGGCTAACCAAAACTTTAGCTTTACTAAACCACGTTCCACTACTAACATTTTAGCTTTGCTACGGCTAAAGATTTTTTTTATATATACATGTCAATTGTCACTTATCAGATCTGACTGTTCCCAGACAAAACAGAACATAAAAGTCCCTCTTCAATTAAAAACAGGACAAATAAACCTTTAAAACTCATTGTAAAATCATTGAGGCAGCTTGGCCTACAGGTAGGAAAACAATCATAGGCAACCAACTCAATAAAGGAAAAGAAAAAGGATTGCACTTAAAAACTTTACTCTAATTATGCAATCAGATGACCAAATGACCAACACAAAATGATCACCTGCCCAATTATGCTGTCAGAGAAACTGCAAACATAGGTAACATAGGTAGGTAACGTCCTTCAGTCAGCCCAGTTGCTGCTCCTTTATCGGCATCTTCTCTTAGTAAAGTCACAGCATACCTGGAGAGACATGCCCTGAACAGACAGGAACAAACTTGTCACTCCTGGCAAACTAACAATTACAGGACCTGATTTTGAGGCAGCATAAGGATCGGCTTCTGATTTACAACATTAGTAAGAAATACTAATTCACAAAAAAAAAGTTCAAATATTAGCTGTTAGGCACAGATCTACGCCCACCTATACATGTGGGTATTGCAGGTTTGGAACCAGGTTAAAAAAATGTACAATAGTTGTTTTTATTCCAAAAAATGAAGTTCTTCACATTTTTATGTTGCTCACCAAACAATTATTTTAAAAAATACTTTCCGCTTCATCAAATAGAGTTTGGTTTTAAGGCAGGCGGTTTTTCAGTTAAAAACTAGATGTTATCTCTTAGGACACCAGATTAGGGAAAATAAGTTGGGGATGCTGAGATCGTGTTCCTTGACCTTTGGAAAATGTTTGACACAGTTAACCATAATATTCTCTTTTACAAAAATACCTAAATGTTTCGTCATATCCCTGCTGCATTAGTCAAAAATGGTTAATTTAAATTCTCTATATTAAGTGGTGTTCCACAGGGCTTTATACTAGGTCCTATTGGCTTTAGTATGTTTATAGATTATAACACTTTGTGTACAGACACTTTTTGATGTTGATATATAAAGACATGATTGTCAGGTTAACAGATGTTATTATAAAGGTAACATGTTGGTTAATTACTTGTTTTGTTGAATATTTCATCACTAATGTTTGTGATTTTCTCTAAAATTAAACTGAAGATTTAAACTTGGTCATTTTACCAAAGAGACAATCCAAAGAGAATGGCACATCAAATAGCATCTAAATAAATATTAAGGTTTTAAGAATACATCATAAAACACAGATCAGACCACACAAGATGAGTTTGTTTGGCTGAAAAAATGTCAGTATTGGGTGAGGAGATGGAAGGGATTGGTGAACCTGGTCTCTGATCCCATCTCCCATTACTTATACCTGGTTTTAGTGATAGCTTGGTTAAAAACAACAAATAGTCAGAAATGCTGTCACATGTGCTGCTATTTTTTTTATGAATAATTAGTGTTTATACTATTTATTCTAGAATTGTAGTGCTTCAGGTGGATGGACGTTGGAGCAGCTCTGCTAACTTGATTCTGAAGTTCTTTTCTAATACTTCGATTGATTGTCGCAAATGCTACATATTCAGCACACAAGCTCCTGTGTTTTTGACTTTGTGCAATAGCCACTGAAATGATGTAGCAAGGACCCCATTAAAAAAACAACCCATGATGTTCTATGCAAACTCTCTGTCTGCACCAAGGAAGATTTACTCACTTCTACATGAGAAGGTGAATGGCTTTTTACCATAGAGCAATAAGATTTCATCTTTTCCCGCTTAACCCGTCAGGGTAACGGTGATGCTGGTGCACAACTCCAGCAGTCTATGGGCGAAAGGCCAGTCCCTTGAAGGCAATGCTTGAGTATTTAAGCCCTGCATAGAGAACCTTCAAATTTTATCCCTGCCAAAATAGGCAAAGAAGATGCAAGCCAAGAAGTGGTTAGCTTTTGTTTAGATCCCTCATTTTTCATATAACAATCCAGCACTAAAGTATTTAAGACTCTGTCTCATCTAGGAGATACAACAACCTAACTTTTTCAGATGTCTTGTAATCTTCAAGTTCATTAAATGCTCAAAATAATTTTACAATAAAAAAAGATAGAGTTTGTTGAAGTTGAAGCCCGATGGATCCATATCTGATGTGACAGATGTGACGCTAAAGCTTACTGGACTAAAAAAAAAAGCTTATTGGACTGCCTTTCTTCTGGCTGGCGTCATGCTGCTATTTATAGATCTATCACTTCAGCAGGGCTACTAGAATCTGGTGTCTATCATCTTTGAGATATTGGAATATTTTATCTGTGGCCAGTCTGAGATGTTTTGTGTACAATATTATTTCACCATTATGTGCTATTTCATGTCCAGAAACTTTGAATAGCTTTAGTTTTACTCATGGTTTGGTCTACTTAAGGATCTCTTTACACACATTTCTTGCCTCCATTACATCCTGGCATGTACTTTCAACTCCCCCCAGCTTCCACCTTCTCTCCGCCTGTCAATGAGCCATTAACGTTACCCAACCATAACCAGGGCAGCTAAGGGTTTTTTTCCTCTGCTGGCCTCCATGTTGACGCCAGCGTCCGACTTCTAACAGCTCTGTTGGCATGCGCTGTCACAGAGACGGATGGATGAAACAACATATGATGGGAGTAGGAAAAAATGAAGCTGGAGCTTCTGCTGGAAGGTGGTTTGGTGGGAGTGGAGGGGGGGGTACTGCAGTAAGGGAAAGGCAGACAATGACTCAGAGGTTTTGAGCTACAGGCTTGTCTGGTTGTTATGGAGTGAATTTTGTTCCGTTATTATTGCAAGTAAAGAAAATATTTCATGACTGGGAATTGGAAAAAACTGCAATCTAGGAATGAAATCTTGAAAAATCTTTCAATCAAAAAACGTTTTGAGAGTAATGTTTCTGTTCCCTCAGATTTTATTTAATCTTTTCAAGTGTTTTTTTTTATTATTTTATTTTTCTAATGTTATTCTTTAAAAAATATGTTTTTCAGATTGAGTATTACAAATTTCTTTCTTTTCAAATGTTAATGTTGTTTTTGAATTGAATTAAAATAGCTTTATACCGATTGCGTCCTCTTCATTTTTGGGGGCGGGGTTTCCTCTTGAGTGAGGACCAAAGACTCATTTCTATTGGTCGGAAACAACTTTTTTATTGGTCAAAAATGAGTGCTTGTATTGGGCTTATAGTAAAGACAAATATACAAATATAATCTGTAAAACACAAATTGAAAACAAAAGAAATATTAAAACTCAATATGGAAAAGATAGACTAAAACAAATAAAAAACAGAAAAAAATAAAATCAGAGAAAACAAAGTTATTCAAAACCATTTTTTGATATGGAAGTTTTGTAAAATTTAATTTCTAGATTTCCTTCTTTTTCAAATTTACATTTATTAAACATATTTTTTGCTTTTAACAATAATGGAACAAAATACACTTCATAGTTCCTTGCCTTCCTGACATTGTGCTACTTTTTTATTTTTTATACAGTAACCAATCAGAACTGTTTTTTTAAAGAATACTTGATCAATGTATTGAATTCAGTGCGTGTACAGTCCTTATAAAGGTATTCACACCCCTTTAATATTCATAAACAACGTATTACATTACAACTTAAACTTTAACATACACTGCTCAAAAAAATAAAGGAACACTTTGAAAACCTTTCAGATCTCAATGGGGAAAAAAATCATGCTCAATCATCATGTGTTAGGAACAAAAGGAGGCCACATCATATGATGGAAAGGAAAATTATCAACCTACAGAGGCTGAATTCAAAGACACCCAAAACTTGCAGTGAAAAAATGATGCGGCAGGATAGTCTATTTTGCTGAAATTTCATTGCAGCAACTCAAAATGGTATTCAGTAATTTGGCCCCTACGTGCATGTTTGCATGCCTGACAACGTCGAGGCATACTCCTAATGAGACAATGGATGGTGTCCTGGTGTATCTCCACACAGATCTGGACCAGGGCATCACTGAGCTCCTGGACAGTCTGAGGTGCAACCT